>JAXIVJ010009376.1:0-51241 GCA_036785665.1 Chirona hameri | reverse complement strand
AACACCGCACACAAAGCATTTCTTAACTTTATCCGAAACGGGTAATGTTAGCATTCTTAGGAACACTGCAATGCTTTAAAATATAAATGGTGTTACACTCATTGTTTAACCTGAGCCGTTAGGGCTGTACCAGTGGGAAGTCGTCTTGTCCTGCGGGCCAATGGTGCGCCGCCACTGGTGGCCCCAGGATGGTGGCCTATCTCTCGTCACCGTCCGCAAGCCGGCTGTCCTCCGTTGAACTGAGGGAGAGAGTCATCCGAACCCGTCTGGTCCTCCTCCGACGAGCTGTAAAGAGACTGCTATCTGCCCCAGCCTCATGCACACTCGTTAGTTTCCCCCAGGCCTTCCAGAGTCCTCCGGTCTCTGGTTACGAGCGAGCGCGAAGCGTTCGCTCGTCTTTCCGTGGTATATGGGAAAAATCTGAATATGAGCGGCCCGGCCCGACCCGTGGCGACGCTTTTGAGAAGCTCATATCTCTGCAACCACACGTTCGATTGACATGCTGACTTCTTTTCTGAGCAGCCCCATCCAACCTACCCTGTTTGAGACCGGTGCCGACTCATGTGGGTGACTACCACTGCGCGTGGCGCGTGCCGCGTGAGGGGTGTTGAAAAGTGTTTTCTCGCAAAAACTCTGCAACGGCTGAGCCGATTGTGTGCAAATTTGGTGTGTGGTTAGGGACCCCTCAGCCGCCAATTTTCCACAAGTCAGGGGTGGGGTGCCTCTGCACGTACGCACATCAACACCCCTATTTTATATCTCAGGAACGCCTGAACCAATTGCGTTATAATTTGGTGTGTGGTTAGGGACCTCTCAGCCGTTGCCTTTCCACAAGTCAGGGGTGGAGTGCCTCTGCACGTGCGCTCGTGCTCACCCCTATTCTATATCTCAGGAATGGCTGAGCCGATTTGTTCAAATTTGGTGTGTGGTTAGGGACCTCTCAACCGCCGCCTACCCACAAGTCATGGGTGGGGTGCCTCTGCACGTGCGCACCTTTTTGTATCTCAGGAACTACTTGCCCGATCGGGTTGAAATTCACCATACATTTATTTCGCGCTCGCTCGTTCATCGCCAACTACGGCGCCTTACTGGTAGATCATAATAGCATAAGGCTCCTCCCGGCTCAAGTCGAGTCCTGCGGCTGGGCTAGCCGCGCACCTCCACTTTATCTGTCCTCGTGACAGAATCTCTGGCCGGGCGTCCCCTGATGCCAGGACATGAGAGACCCCTTGTATTGATAAATGCCTGTAAGGCACAGCATCTCCCGTCTGTCCTCTCCCCTGTCTTTCGAAAATGTAAATTGGCGCTCGGACTCTACTGGTATCCTGGGGATCAGTCAGAATAGAGTAGCGCGTATGCCCTGGGGGGTTTGCCCTACGCTATCGGCCATGTAAAAAGGGGAGAGTCTTGGTATCGGCCCCCGCCAATACTTTTCTACCTCCAGTCCTCCCAAGCCCGCGACCGGGTGGCAATCTCGTTCACCTCACCAGCAACAGCAAGAGTTGTTGGCGACGGACCTACCTAAAGGTCCGTCGGGCTGCACTGACCTCCCGTTGTGCGGAACTTTTTTCAAAGACAAGTTCCTATTATGATGTGCCAGCGTCCTCTCGTCCACTGACCTGCCAACGTATCGGATCCGGCCTCGTCTGAATCTCTGATTCTCCAAGCCGGAGAAGCTTATCGAAACCGTAACCGAAGTGGACGGGTGCATCAACGTCGTTTATCATCTGTTTACCAACCTGTCAAAGTATCGCTTCAGCCTCGTAATCTGTCCTCCACGCCGGAGGAGGTTTTCCCAGGCGTCACCGAGGTAACGGATGCAGCAACGTCATTTAGCAGAGGGTCCTCGGTCGTCATTGCGATATCATCGGTTCACCAACCTAAAAAAGTATCGATTTCGGACTCGTATGCCTCTCCAGTCCGGATGAGGTTGTCCAAGCCCGTCAACGAGATGAACTGAGGCGTCAACGCCATTTGGTAGAGGGGTATCTCGGCGGCCGCTATATGGATTATAATCCATATAGCAATGCCGATGCAAAGCCGTTACATCCCAGCCAGCATTTCGGTTGGAAGGTTGGGTGAAAGCTTGGGGAAACCCAACTGTTCCCCTAACGATTGGGAAACCTTTGGATTTTCCAATCGCTCCCCAATCGGATTCCGTCCTTTCTGGTCAGCGATTGGAAAAGCTTGGGATTTTCTTCGTTTCCCCCGACCGGCTGAGTCGAGATTTGTTTGGGGAAAACGCAACGATTGCGGATCTCAGGAACGTTTTGGGATTTTCTTTGTTCCCGACCTCAGAATTGGGCTTTGCTTGGGTAAATTGCACATAGCACGGACCTCGGGAACACTTGGAATTTGCTCCCGTTTTCACAGCAATCAGAGTCTGGTTTTCTTGGGAATCCGTACAAATTCAGACGGGCACATGCCCGCCAAAGTCGCCCACCCCCCACCCCCCCACCCCCCCCCCTCCTGGATCAGCCAATGGGTGGTCGTGCAAACTGTTCTCAAACCACGCGTCCGCGCGGCATTTGGCGCCGAGGCCCTGTTTGCGTGGCAGTGTTGTGAGTGGCGCCAGACCGTTACCAGTGTTCAACTTACCGTGGAGATGCAGAAGGCTTTCAATCGTGCGTCGTGATCGGAGTTAAGTACCTAATTGTGAGCTGTGAGTGTGAAATACGTGCATGTATTTGATACGTGCGTGTATCACTATTAGCGAACTGAAGCTATCCAAAGGATCGGTTTTTCGTATATTATCGCCACAAGAGGCCAATTTTATAAATAAAAAAATTCACTTTTAAAGTTGTGTGTGACGGCGTACTTGGTGCAAGGGGCTATGATAAAACAGGCATCCAGTGTCGAAAGATGCCAGAAGGTTGCATTTGAGAAATTGAGGGTAAAAGCGTGTGTGGGTATGTTGAAGTGCGTGGCGCCCATTACACAACATTAAAAGGGAATTTATTTGTATGAAATTGACCTCAGGGTTGGTTCGGCTAGCTGTTTTGTTTTTGTTTTGTTTGTGCTTCTAGCCGGACTCAGCACGGAGACTCAGCACCGGTGCGCCGGTGCTAAGTACGCTGAGTGCCGAGTCCGTGGCAAGATCCCATCTTTGTCCTAGTTCCTGTCAATTGATTTGCGCAACGAATGGTGGCAATAACTTTATAACATTTTGCAGACATACTCTTCATGATATGGGAAGGCGACCCGCCAGGGAACAAGTGCCACCTCGTCTCCCGGTGGCTGTCGGGTGCCTAAGATCGCCGTGTGGGCGCGGAGCCGGCCCGGAAGAAACGGGTGCTCCAGTCAACGGTAACACCAAACTTCAAGCGCTCGCCATAGAGCGCCGGAGCGTCGGCGGATCCAGTGGAGCCGGCGCTGACTTCGAACTGGTGCCGCACGATATATGCAGCGCCATGCGTAGTGTTGCGCAGTGAGATGAAGACACGACAGCGTGTGTGACTTGCTTCTGGTGTTAATATACGTTTTTCCATCATTTATTATAGTGTATTTTGAGAGAAGACCTATTTGCACGTATAGTGCCGCAGGCGGTCCATGCTGAATGGGCAGCTTGGGATTCGGTCGGGATTCCAGTACGGGGAACGGTTGGGGATCCCGATCGGGTCGGACGTTTTTCAATGAGTATTCCACAAAGGCAGCTCGGGGAACGCGCGGGGCATCCCAACCGGATGCACGGGGAACGTTTGGGATTCCCGATCAGGATCGCACCTTTTTCAATGCATATTACACATAGGCGGCTCGGGGAAACGCGCGGGGCGCCCGAACCGGACGCACGGGAAACGTTTGGATCCCGATCGGGATCGGATCTTTTGCAATGCGTATTCACCATAGGCGGGCTCGGGGAACGCACGGGCGTCCCCAGCCGTGCGTACGGGGAAAAGTTTGGGGAACGATGGGGCAAACGGGCTTAATTTCCCCGTACGAAGTGTTTCATATCCCCGAGCCGATCCTAAGAGAATCCCAAACCTGACCGTCTGAGATTCGCTATGGAATCCCGCTCCCGATCGGAGGCGGGATTGCTGACTGGGTTGGTTGCTAGCCCTGCGGCAATGTCGTTTATCAGATGGGATAGCGCGGCGGGGTGCTAACTCAGCGACAAGCATACAGTCCATAACACAACAGGGTGTCTTGGAAGTTTTAGAAGTTTTGAAGTTTTGGAAGTTTTGGAAGTTTGGAAGTTTTGAAGTTTTGAAGTTTTGAAAGTTTCGAAGTTTACTCTCCACTTATTCCGCGAATGCGCCTGCAGCCGCCGGCCGCGGCATCTGGTCGCATCTAACCGCCAGCCGAAGGGCCGCGGTCCCGGCCCGCCGCCGTATCACTCAAAGTCCCTGTCAACGGGGGAAATCCAAGACCGGAATTCCTGCCTCTCCTCGGCAGACATTTCCCCCTTGACTACACTGCTCCTTCATTTTAACTACGATGCTCCCGACACCACAAGGCACAACTATGTGCCACGTAACCCCCAGTACCGATTACATCTAGAACCACTGTCAACGGGCTTCACTTCACTTTCACCTGGATACAGCCACAAGTACTCGGCGCTGACTCACTCGCCTCCCTCCAGATATCGCACTGGCCACTATGCACGCACTGCGCACGCACAGCACCGGCCGAGACCTAGTGTCGGGCCGTACTTTGGTCCGGTCCAGGACCACCTCCCACCCCCCCCCCCCCCCCCTCTCCCCCCCCCTCCCCCCCCCCCCCCCCCTCTCTCTCTCTCTCTCTCCTCTCTCTCTCTCTCTCTCCTCTCTCTCTCTCTCTCTCGCTCTCTCTCTCTCTCTCTCTCTCTCTCTCTCTCTCTCTCTCTCTCTCTCTCCTCTCTCTCTCTCTCTCTCTCTCTCTCTCTTCTCTCCTCTGTCTCTGTCTCTGTCTCTGTCTCTGTCTCTGTCTCTGTCTCTGTCTCTGTCTCTGTCTCTGTCTCTGTCTCTGACTCGGTCTCTGTCTCTTGTCTCTGTCTCTGTCTCTGTCTCTGTCTCTGTCTCTGTCTCTGTCTCTGGTCTCTGTCTCTGTCTCTGTCTGTCTCTGTCTCTGTCTCTCGCTGTCTCTGTCTCTGTCCTCTGTCTCGTCTCTGTCTCTTGTCTCTGTCTCTGTCTCTGTCTCTGTCTCTGTCTCTGTCTCTGTCTCTGTCTCTGTCTCTGTCTCCTGTCTCTGTCTCTGTCTCTGTCTCTGTCTCTGTCTCTGTCTCTGTCTCTGTCTCTGTCTCTGTCTCTGTCCTCTGTCTCTGTCTCTCTGTCTCTGCTCTGTCTTGTCTCTGTCGCCTCTTGTCTCTGTCTCTGTCTCTCTGTCCTCTTCTCTCTCTCTCTCTCTCTCTCTCTCTTCTCTCTCTCTCTCTCTCCTCTCATCCTCTCTCTCTCTCTCTCTCTCTTCTCTCTCTCTCTCTCCTCTCTCTCTCTCTCTCCTCTCTCTCTCTCTCTCTCTCTCTCTCTCTCTTCTCCACCAATCACGGGCCGGGCGAGTGGTGACGTCACAGTCGGTGGTTCTCAACCCCAGACGGAGATAATTAGCACGCCGGGCGGCCACGGTTCCCCGAGGCTCAGGCCAGATCGGCCCGTTGCCGGTCCGTCGGTGGGGCTTCAGTGCCCGCCCGGCCGCGGACAACGCGCACTGCCGGGCTCGCTTCGAAGTGAAAGTGTGACGTAACAGCTGACGTTGACGTCACAGCTGACGTCACCATCAGTTCACTGAGTTAACGGGACGTCACCGTCAGTGGGTCTCCAACGCACTACCGGATTGACAGAGGTAATTAGCCCCGGTCTGCGCATGGCTGGCTGTCTATAGAAGTGAAAGGGCCGCGGCCCGCTGCGGACCGCAGACCGGCACAGTGTTGGCTGCTCGCTGTATATACCGTTAGGTATTCGGACGGAGGGATGTGCCCAGCCGCGCGTTGTCCGCCGGCCGAGGTAATTAGACCTCCGGGCGCTCTGCCCATCGCACTTGACCGAGCAGGAGAGTACGGTGGAGGCCGCTCCTGAATAATGTGACCCAAAAATGACGGACCCTGGCCGTGGGTGTACACGGCAATGGGGGGATAAACTAACATGTCATTTAGATCGGTTGATTGAGTGAAATCGCTCAATCAAATTTGTTTAGAGAAAAACTACTATATTGCTTCATGCATGAATCATGATTGAACAAAGCTGCATGTAATTAAAGTTGACTGATTCAAACTATTTTAATGATTCTTAACAATTAAAATGTAAGCAATAACATCACAACACGAGTTTGAGGAAATTACTATTGACGCGTTATATCGATCAGAAACCACACATCAGCCAAGACTTCGAATCAGAAGAATCTGCTCTCCAAACATTTGTCACGAGTTAAATAGTGAATTAATCTTGCAGTTGAATCCGAAAGTATCTATTCTCAAAAACGTTTACCCATGAATCAAAATAGTGATTGAATCAAACTCAAATAATTAGTAAAATAGTGATTGGATTTCTCGATTGAATCCGGCTCAGAAATGTTTACCATGTGTCAAAATAGCGATTGAATCAACTTTTACCGTAATAATTAGCAGTTGAAATCTTTAACTTTTACCCATGAATCAAAAAGTAAATGAATCAACTTCAACCACAAAAGTAGCGATTGAAATCTTTCAAGTTTAATCTGAAGATATCAAACAAAAACTTTTACCGCGAATCAAATAGTGAATAAATAAAACGGTCAAAAGTATCGTGGTTTAATTATTCCCAAAGGTTTAATTAACGACCAGTAACGACCAGTATGGCGATACACGGTGTCTCTGCTGGCGCCTGGCAGTAACAGTATCTCTGAGCCTGGGTATGATCCCGTGGTCCCTTGAATCGAGCAGAGGCAAGAAACATCCCGGACGAGCCCCCAGTGTGAATTCTAAGTTTCTCTCTACGCCGGACGCCGGTCCGCTTGGTAGCAGTTGATCATCAGCGCCTCTGTCGGCGGGAAATTTATTGTGGTGCCCCATTCATTTTGGCATCGGCGCATTCGCCACTTGATACGATAGAACTTTAGATAGTTGTATGTAGTGCAGCTTTGAGCAAAGTGTTGTGATATAACTAACAAAGAAGCAGGTGGCAAAAATATTTTACCAAAAGCAAGTTTACGGATACGTCTAACATCGCTTCACTCCAGTCGAAACCCAATCAGATCCGTTCACGGCTACTATACACTACAGTGTCACAACCACTCCACGAAATTACTGCAGAACGAAGTAATCGACATACGGTACGGCATTATCAATGACCATATATTGCTAAGCCTGGTGGAGTTTTCACGGATTTGATGGGTGCATAACGGACCATGGGTATAATGGGTGTTTACCCGGTACAGGTTATAACGGGTTTATTAGCCGTTTTCACGAAGGATTTTGCGTGTGGGGCGTTTGGGGTAAATGGGTCTATAGCTTGTAAGAACACAGCTTTTCCAGGTGATCTTTGGTATCAATCGCAACTTTATCTATTAATGCATTTTTATGGAAATTCCATTTTAATGATAACACCATAGCTTGCTTAAAATTAACATTTTCATCTTAAACTAGCTCTGGTGTTGCCAGACGGCTGGGGTGTTGTGCGACGCCATCTTGCTCGAATCCCAGAAGTGACTGGTTCTGGAAATGGTCATATTTAGCAACGACATGGCTTTCAGGAATAATAGCTTATTTTGATGAAAACTAGATGAATTAGTCCATTCATATTTTCAGTTATATTCACTTTTGAAAGCAAGGATATTAATGATAATTAGCGACTTCGTTTTGATCATTTGTTGTAAGATGACGGGAATGTTGCCTCCGCCCTCGGCCGAAGCCTCGTACCGTATGTCGATGACTTCGTTCTGCAGTAATTTCGTGGAGTGGTTGTGACACTATTCTCATGCCTTGGCCTGATTCTGTACAACATCGCCTCCATCAGCGCTGCCTGCTATGTGCCGTCAGAGATCAATGGCTACACGGTTCGAATGGCCAGGTACGCTGATGACACCCAGCTGGTCATATCAGGACCGAAGGAACGGCTGTCAGATATTCAGTTTGCATTGGAGCGAGTACTCGACACACTGGCCACCTACTTTCTCCAGAATGGCATGAAGATCAATGCGGCAAAAACCAAGCTGATGATGGTCGGGGGCAGATCTGCGCTGCAAACTGCCAGAATGGATCCGGGTCGAGTGCTGTTCCTGGGCGAGACTCTACAACCTGTGTCTACTGTAAAAAATATAGGAGTTATTTTCGATAGTCAGTTGAGCTTTGAGCCGCATATAAATCATGTCGTAAACAAATGTTTTGGTATACTTGTTGGCCTTATGCACGCAAAACACGTACTTCCTTTACATGTGCTACCGACCATAGTAGATGCTTTAGTTTTGTCACATGTACGGTACTGTAGTCAGGTATTCGGTTGTGCAACCAAGACCACGTTGAAGCGACTGCAAATAGTGCAAAACTTTGCTGCTAGAGTGGGTTCCGGTAGAAGGAAGTACGACCACATATCCGACGTGAGTAAGGACTTGGAATGGCTATCTATCGGTTCATTGGTTGACATGAACGACATGTGTCTTCTGCACAACCTTATTGTCACAGGTGAACCTGAGGTACTAAGAAAAGACGTCTGTTACAATAGAGAAGTTTCCCAGCGTCGAACCAGGCAGTCGGATCACTTGTACGTGCCCCGGACTCGCACCAACCTAGGCCAGAGGACATTCATATACCGAACGTGTAAACTGTACAATAAGCATGTGATTGGGACGGAGCTCCAAAACATGTCTCACGCACGCTTTAAGAAAGCGCTGAAATATCGCCTCTTGAATTAGTTAGTACGTTACCACAATGGGGTATTTTACAGTGTGTTTTGCTTTGTTTTTAGTTGTTCCTAGACCCCGCCCAGGCCCCCACCCAGATGACCACAAACACGGTGAAATACCTGGGACCGGCCCGACACCTGTCGGGTCGGTCAGTCGGCCGGGCGAGCGGCTCGCCGGCCTCTGGCCGGCGGATCGCTCGCCTGACCGGCGGCGAGGGGGTCGCCGCCTCAGTGACCGCTGAGATAAGCGTGAGGCGGCGCGGGCGAGGCCTGACTTTTTATTGTGTTTCTTATTGTTTTATAATGCTTTTGCTATCACCGTGTGCATATTTTATGTTTTGATATGCATGTGTACCGTGTACGACAATGACCTCAGAATAGCCCTGAATTGTGGATTGGTCAGCTGAAGTCAATACATACATACAATGTTGGCTCCGGCTCTACGCAGGCGCCGCCGCCTTGTCACCATGGTGGCGGGACGGCCGGTCGCCTGACGTCACGTTGTACACGTGGCGCCGGCCGGCTGGTCACCATGGCGACCAGCCGGCCGGTCGCCTGACGTCACGTTGCGCATGCGCAGAGCCGTGGTCTGCACCCAGCAATGGCGTCCGTTCGATCTAGAGCAGCCATTTTTGAGTTTTCAGTACCAGTGGCTGCTGAAAGCCCGCATGTTTCATGGGTTTATAAGTGCCTTTTCTGGGGTCTTTTCAACTTTGTGTGAGATTCATCAATTAATAAATTAATAAAATAAAAAACATTTGGTGTGATTCGAAATGCGTAAGGATTGTTCCGGTTTTTTGGAAACAAACGAAGTTACTGCTCTAAATTAGACGATCTCAGCGGGACGGAGCGACGTTGAATTAAGGTCTGTCTATGCTTTTGACATTTTATTGCGTTTTTCATCATAATGTTACATTTCTTTTCCCTTAATATCTTCAGTTTTGCCCTAACTTACTGTCGATGGCGTATTTTATTATCAAAGCTGATTATCTAGTATACTTTTAGCCTCTTGTGGCGTTTTCGGTATGTTTTGTAGAAGGAACTAACACAACCCAAAATTGCCAGATTTGCTCATGAATGTGAATATTCAAAGCAAACTAACGGTAAATATTGCATTGTAAGATCATATACTTATACATTAATTCATAAAATTGTGATTGATACCAAAAATCACCGGAAAAAGACCATTTACCCCAAACGCAAAATCCTTCGGGAAAACGGCTATTATGTGTTCCACAGGGGTACAACGGGTAGCAAGGGTGTATGTCGGGCACCGTTGGTTTTTAACGAGTACTTTTTTCTTCTTTTTTATAAATTGAGTCCGAATGTTTTATATGGATGGATTTTCGAGGTCAGGACCCACGCTAAGCAGAGCTTGTTGCGCAGGTCCTGACCTCACCACCCGATCGCACAATTCCTGTTGGCCGTCAGAATTTAGAGACGAAAGTTTTACGTGCCCGACACACCTGGACACGGTCCGCCCCGCTCACTGACGTTACCTGACCTTGAGTGCGACCGCTGCCACCGGCCGCAGGCCATCCCAGTCAGGAGCAAATAGCGAGCGCCGAAGCGACTCGAACCCGGGCTGCCACTACCGGGATAGGTCAGAAGTCCAGCGCTCTACCACTGAGCTACAGGGGCGTTACTTCGAGTGTATGACAGGTACAAAAACGTATTTCACTGAAAAAAATATTTTACTACACCGTTACCACCTATAGCCTTATTACCACACCTGTACCACCGCAACGACACTTATACCACCCCACTACCACCGCATTGATGGTTGACTGGAGTAGTACAGATGTGGTAGAGATTACTACCCTTCGACTACAGTGGGTGGTCGGGGTCGTTAGGCCATAGCAGCGGGGTGGTAGATGGGTCGTCTGGGGGTAGCCAAAATATCGTTGGGTTCAAAATGCGCGCGCGCGCGGTTCCTCCGCGGACATCGAAATCAAACAAACAATATTTGTATTACGAGGATTCGGGGTGGGCCTCTAATTGACGATTAAAAACAGTTGTCTTAAATTATAATTTTGAAGTTTGGCTGGAAAGTCCGTGAAAGATTCAAAGGTCCTTATATATTGACGGGGTCGTAAGGACGTGGTAAGGCCATGGGTGGTAGGTGGGTCGGCTGAGGGTAGCCAAACCGGGGGGGTGGTCGTCCGGGGGTATACGCCCAGGCGACCCTCCTACCACCCCAGCAAAACACACCTTTGGCGGCCGCCATATTGCTGTCGGTGTGAGGCGTTGCTGGGGTGGGTATTGTATCTACCGCAGGGGGTTTGCTGTTATTGTTATCGCTGCATCGCGTTTTGAATTGTGTCTGCTTGAAGATAAATGTGGGTATATGGTTCGGGCGCCTTTTCATTCGTCTTCGTTTATTTGATAACTGTTCATTTTAGAGATCAAAATATTCTGGCTGACTACCCGAGATCCCTCCGGCCACCGCCATACCTGTATGTGCAATATGTATTAGCTATCTGGCAATGTACCGATATTTGATCTGGGCCAGTTAATGACCTCTTAGGTCACCGAAATTTTAATCTTTGGTGATATTATTTCATCTATGTTTCCTAAAAGCAGAAAAGGCAGTTATATACAAGATTTAGCGTTCCCAAAAATAGCAAGTTGCGTTCACATTTTTAGCAGGAGCCTGCTAAAAATGGGAACAGATGACCAAACCTTTACAGACCCAGACTGGTTATTGATTCAACTTTTTTGGAATGATTCAATCATGATTCATTTTGGAATCTGAATGATCAATCACTGTTTGATTCACAGATATACAATTTTGCGAATTGATTCTTTCAGATTCAAAGAATCAAAACAAATATTTTAATTGATTCACGTTTGATTCAACATTTAAATATATGTGATGTTATGTCCAATAAAAAATGGAAACCTACATATTACGAGTATGATCATTAAAGCATTATTACAGCAATACTATTTCAGTATGAATGAATGTAGCCACCGGAATTGCATGTATTTGCACAATTTACCAGTGTACTTGAATCAATAAGAATCTTTAAATCTTTTGATTCAATCAGCCTCGGTTTGATGCAGGTTTTTATTCAATTATGATTCATGAATCAAAAGATCTAGTGGTGAATCAATAATTTTTTTATTCAAGGAATTTTGATTGAACGATTCCAATCGATTCAATCAGTGTTGAATCAATAACCAATTTGTAATAACAGACCTTGACCAAACCTTCCTCGACTGATACCATGCGATGGTATTTTGATTTCAATTTGCATTTGCACCAATATACAATTTAGTTAGGGTATAGGTACTTCTATCGTTATGTTGTAGTTTCTATTGCTATGGTTGTTTGTGTATGGGTCAATAACCATATCCTCTTGGGACCAAGGCTCTAATTGTCTTTTGTCATCTGTCAGTCAAGTTGTTGTCACATGCAACATCCACTGTCATCAACAAATGCCATGCAAGTGAGACCTTATGCTATTGGTGTTGTATATATCTATATATATATATATATATATATATATATATATATATATATATATATATGATCATAGTGCACTGATAGCCGATAGGTACCTTAGTCGAAGATTACTGATTGTCAAAATATCAAACTTGTCGGTCAGCTGACTATTAATCATAATGCTGAACACATAATGCACGACTTCATGTTATGGCTATGCTTGTTTGTTTATGGGTCAATACTCAATAACCATATCCTCTTGGGTCTAATTGTCGTGTCTAGTCTTTTGTCATCAGTCAGTCAAGTTGTGACACATGCAACATCCACTGTCGTTGAGCCATGCAATTGTCAGTCAGCTGACTATTAACCATAATGCCAGACTTCATGCTATGGCTATCTTTTTTTGTTTATGGGTCAATAGTCAATAACCATATCCTCTTGGGACTAAGGGTCTAATTGTATTGTGTCTAGTCTTTTGTCATCAGTCAGCCAAGCTGTTGTGACATGTGCAGCATCCACTGTCGTTGAGCCATGCCATTGTCAGTCAGCTGACTATTAACCATAATGCAGAACACATCATAATGCCAGACTTCATGCTATGGCTATGTTTGTTTGTTTATGGGTCAATATTTAATAACCATATCCTCTTGGGACTAAGGGTCTAATTGTCTTGTGCCTAGTCTTTTGTCATCAGTCAGTTGTCATTGTGACACGCGCAACATCCACTGTCGTTGAGCCATGCCAGTTAGTCGGCTGACTATTAACCATAATGCTGAACACATCATAATGCCAGACTTCATGCTATGGCTATGTTTGTTTATGTGTCAATATTCAATAACCATATCCTCTTGGGACTAAGGGTCTAATTGTCTTGTGTCTAGTCTTTTGTCATCAGTCAGTCAAGTTGTTGTGACACGTGCAACATCCACTGTCGTTGAGCCATGCAAGTGAGACTTCATGCTATTGATGTTGTAGTATCGTCTACATCACCAATAGCATGACAAATCCAATGGAAGGTTGTTTACAGCTTTAACCCTCGCCCTACGGGGGGGCCGACAGGCCCCCGAAATTTTTCTTAAATAACTTTTGACACATGAGGTGCATCTTGCTGAAATTTTTGGTAGCTGAGTTTACAACACCTATACGTAGGCTGTATTTTTTTTTTTTGAAATTGGTTAAGTAGTTTGGGAGATAATAATGTTTTGATGACGTCATGTTGGTAACAAAATTAGAAATATTGAAAAATCGTAGAAAACAGAGTTTTAAAGCAAATTGCAAACACAATTCACCAAAGATATAAAATGGTATTCTCTTTAAAATGGCAATCTTGGATTTGCAAAAATTTGGGTTTTTCACCACTAAAATAAAATAAAAACTTATTTTTGGAGAAAAATCCCCACAAAATCCAAATTTTCAAAGATATTAGAAAAACCGGAATATATGTGAGAGAACTGAGTATGGAAAATACCCATACCAAATTTCAAAGCAATATCTTCATTTTTGACAGTGATGGCTTCCTAAGTGTAAGAAATTGATGACGTCATTTTTTTTTAATAACTTTTTTTGTTGACATTTTTAGACAAGATACGAACAAATAATTACCTTTTCTGTATTTCTGAGCCAAAACTGGTCTAGGAACATGCCTTTTTATATACATTTATCAATTTCTAATTTTTAGGTTTTCTGAAGAGCAAAATCGCTGTTCTGGACGTGTTAAATCTGGTCATTCACTTGACCTGGAAGGTCACCCGTTGACCTGAAACCTACAAATCGCATACTGTTGGATTCCTCTCATGACAAGCAACATGCTTGTTCTTACCGCATTGCTCTAAGTTGCTTGGTTTGGAAGTTAACAGGGGGTCTGTCAGGCCCCCCCCCCCCGTAGGGCGAAGGTGAAAAAGCTCCCGTAGGGCGAGGGTTAAGGTTGTTTAGTGTTTACCCTATAAATAAAGTGATTGATTGCAAAGGTGGATTCAGCATAAGTGTTTGGAGGAGGGGGGGGGGGTCAAATCCCCAAAAGTCGATCACACAATTATGAATACTCATCGGATTTTGCATGCTTATGCATTGGGGGCAGACTGGTTATTGATTCACCTTTTTTGGAAGAGTTCAATCACGATTCATTTGGGAATATAAATGATTCAATCACCGTTTGATTCATGGATCTTTCCGATTCAAAGAATCAAATCATGTTTGACTCACCATTGAAATAGCATTGCACAGTCTTTTTGATTCAATCAGCCTTTGTCCTATGCGGGTTTTGATTCAATCATGATTAATGAATACAAAAATCCGGTGGTGAATCGATTCTTCTTTGATTCAAGGGATTTTGATTGAACGATTCCAATCGATTCAATCAGAGTCGAATCAATAATCAGTCTGAATTTGGGGGCTGATGTAAAAAAAAATTCCTTAGTAAAAGTTGCTTAGATTGTTTTCTAATCAGGAAATGTGTCAATTTTGTGCCGATTTCAGGCGGTTGGGGGAGGGGGCTATGGACCCTTTGGCCCCCTGGATCCCGGTGGTGGCGGCGGCGGCGGCTGCGCGCGGTGGCGGCGGCGGCGGCGGAGGCTGCTGTGACCGGCGGCGGCGGCGGCGGCTGCGCCCGGCGGCGGCGGCGGCGGCGCCCGGCGGCGGCGTGTGTATCATAACTGTAGTCTGTATGCAGTGATTTTACCCTGTTTTACCTGCCAATTTACCGTATATGACCAATAACTGTACAAACCCCATTCGTGTGGATAGTTCGTACTTTAATACAATACAAATACAAATGCCTTCTCGTTCGATTTACTACTGAGGTAGTAAGGTGGATGATACTGCGATAGTAGGGGGTAGTAGGAGGGTGGTAGGAGGGTGGTAAGGGGGTAGTAGGAGGGTCGTAGCGAGGTAGTAGGAGGGTGGTAGCGGGGTAGTAGGAGGGTGGTAAGGGGGTAGTAGGAGGGTGGTAACGAGGTAGTAAGAGGGTGGTAGCGGGTAGTAGGAGGGTGGTAAGGGGGTAGTAGGAGGGTCGTAGCGAGGTAGTAGGAGGGTCGTAGCGAGGTAGTAGGAGGGTCGTAGCGAGGTAGTAGGAGGGTGGTAGCAGGGTAGTAGGAGGGTGGTAATGGTTGCAGGGGGTGGTAGGTGGGTCGTAGAAGCGTGGTTGGTGGTTGGAAAATGCTACTACCGGGGGTGGTAGCAGGGTAGTAGCTATGTGGTAGGTGGGTCGGACAAATCGACAACGACCCCTCTACCACCCTTGGGTTAGTAAAGGGTGTAGTAGGTGGGTGGTAAGTAATACTACCGGGAGGTAGTGAAACGGTGATATATCGGTAGTAAGTGGGTCGGACTTATTGACAACGACCCCTTTACCACCCTAAGGTAGTAAAATATTGTATCAGTGTGTAGGTACGACAGGTGTGCCACGGGTTATCAATCCCTAATTCACGAATTGCCTATCACTGGCTTGCACCACCACTTCACCTGTAATCGACCAGCAATCAAATCAATGTTGATTGTCGTTCCCCACAATATTGAGTGAAATGTGGATGGACTCAAATGTGTGGAAAGGGAGGGTGACAATTTCCATTTGCACTTGTTTGTACTGGTTTGCAAACTTTGCATTGACGTATCATTGCTAGTTTCTCGGCTTCGTCATGTATCAGGTCAAAAAGAGACGTTACGTTGGCCACATGTTGGCCATGCAGAAAATATCCACGGTTCCGCTGGCAATTGCAACATATACAATTCCTCAGGAGCGTATTTTCTACACATCACCATTGCCTCAGATCAGGCACATTCCACCTGGAAATACAGGGCTGTGGAATCTCACAGCACCAGTCCCACAGATAGCCGATAGCTACCAAATATTCCCACAAGAAATCCCATAGCACTGAAGTCCCACAAGACTAGTCCCACAGCTCCCACACATTCCCACAGGAAAGCCAATGGGACTGGAGTCCCACAGCACCCACACCTTCCCACAAGACTGGAGTCCCACAGGACTAGTTCCACACATTCCCACAGGAAATCCTACATGACTGGAGTCCCACAGAACCAGTACCACAGGACTAGTCCCACAGCTCCCACATATTCCACAGGAAATCCTACAGGACTGAAGAGTCCTGTAGGATTCCCACAGAACCAGTCCCACTGATCCCACACAATCCCACAGGCTCTCTGTAGGATTCCCACACAGTCCAACAGGACTTTTTCACTAGGGGGGGGGGCAGAGGGTGCTCTTGTCCCCCCCACACTTTGGCTAGGCTCAGCTTAAAAGAAATAGTTCACCTTCAACATGGGATTTTGAACTGAAATAGCAGTTTTGTAGCCCGTGTTGAGAAATCCTTATCTGCAACTTTTATTGGCTGAAAAGACTCTCCAGCCGAAGATATTTGACTTTTTGGCGAAGGAATGCGGCGCATATATGATATACCGTACCGTCTGAGAGTGCCAGCACTGGTCTGAGCATGCGCAGACCAATAACGCACACCATAACATTAATAATGTACGACCTTCTGTCCTGAATTGGCGCGATGCAGGACATTTTTGAAAAGAAAAAAAGAAACTGTATTAAAAAATATAATAAAATCGTGTTCTGAAAACAATTCCGAAGGTGAACTATTTCACCTTGGAAATGTTTTACCAAACACGATTTGATTATATTTTTTAATACAATTTATTTTCATATTGTCCAAAATTGCCTTATATCGCGCCAATTCAGGACATAAGGTCGTAAATTTGTATTATTTATCAAAACTATATGCATACTCTCTGAGTCAGAGTCCTGACGTCACGCGAATGTAAAAAATGGTTCAGCCAATCAGATTCGAAAGTAGTCGCTTAAGGATAGACTCGCATTGGAGATGTGCCAACCGGCGGCCGGCGTTCGCTTGCTAGCACCAGCTGCAAGCTGATTGGCTGATAGTATGGCCTCTGCCCGGGCTAGAACCAGTACAACAGTCTTTCGCCAGCACCGCATTCCTTCGCCAAAAAATCAAATATATTCGGCTGGAAAGTCTTTTCAATCAAGAAAACTTGCAGATAGGGGTTTCCCAACACGGGCTACAAAACTGCCATCTCAGTTTAAAACTAATGTTGAAGGTGAACTATTTCCTTTAATGTTGCGTGAAAGAAGGTTCGTATGATACACCGAAAATATAAGTTTTCATAAAATTCGCCATTTGCAAGACAGCTTTTCTCGACCTCTGCCTGCCTCGACCGCGGATTTTACCATGTTCGAGCGGGTCTGTTTTAACATGGGCTCTCGGTTCGCAGATAACAGCCCCTGTCATAAGGACGGCCCCGGCATGTCACATTTGGTCAGGATTGGGCCTGATCAAGACCGGGCCCTGCCTTACTGCCATGCCAGGAATGTGTCCGTGATATCAATAATTCGAAGGAACCGGGCCCGACGCCTGACCGGGCCCCTGATAGACGCCTTTGCCAGCACCGGGCCCCTGCCTCGATCGGGCCTGACCAGTGACCAAGACCGGGCCGCTTTCAGGACTGGGTCCGTATCAAGAATTTGCAAGGACCGGACCCTGTTGTGACCGGGCCCCATACCACGCCTTTGCCAGCACCGGGGCCCTGCCTTGATCAGGACTGATCAAGAACGGACCCATATAATAATGTGCAAGGATCGGGTCATGTTGTGACGGGTCCCTCGACCTGACCGGGCCCCATATCACGCCTCTGCCATCACCGAGCCCCTGCCTCGATCGGACCTGACCAAGACCGGACCCTACCAGGAACTGGCCAGTATCAAGAATATGCAAGCACCGGGCCATGTTGTGAACGGGCCCTCGTCCTGACCAGGCCCCATGCCACGCCTTTGCCGGCACCGGGCCCCTGCCTCGATCGGGCCTGACCAACATCGGGCCCCTACCAGAAATGGGCCAGCATTAAGAATATGCCAAGACCGGACCCTCGTCCTGACCGGCCCCCATATCACGCCAATTTGCCAGCAACGGGCCCCTGCCTCTATCAGGCCTGACCAAGACCGGGCCCCTGTCAGCGCCAGGTATGGGCCAGAATATGGGTCCATTTGATGCGTGCCCTCAGAAATGGGGGGGGGGGGTCAGCTGACCCTTTTGACCCCCCTCTCCCTCCCCCTCTCCCTCCCTGCGTGCACCACTGGCCAGTTGTAACTGGCGGCTGACTACGTGTTCCCCTTGAGCGCGGCGCCGACGGAGCCGGCTGCCGCCAGTGACGTTATCCGGCGGTCGTTCGTGTTCAAGGTCAAATGGCTCGTGTACTTACCTGGTTCTAGGGCCTTGGTCTAGTTCGGTCGGTCGGTTCAAGGCCCTATAAGAAGGTAAAGTCATCCGGCGATTTGACCGAATCCGACTCAGGGGTGGTGACGTCATCTGGACGTAGAATCCCTTGTCCCGATACAAATCAATGATAACTTGAAATTTTTGAAAGACTATATAAACAATACTACTGAGCCGATTCACAAACGATAAACTCTGAAAGAAAGACCGATTTAAGGTCTCTAACTTATCTAAATAATATTTTGCTCCTAAGTCACTCTTATTTTGACAGCGAAGGGGCAAAGATTTTACTCCTTCGCTAATGTTAAAAGGCCATATATAAGCCGCGCCACAAATGTCAGTGCGCCAAAAAAAGTTGCATAGATGACGTCATGCCCAAAAAAGAACCACGTATGTTACTGTTTTTGGTTGATTGACATACGTTGTATTGCATAGCAAAAAGCAAATTGAGCCTATGGCGGCTGACGGGGATGTCATCCTGGGATTCCCCATATATCGGGTGCCCAGCGGCTAAGAATTAGCCATGACGTCACTGGTGCTCTGGTCCAGTCGTGGCCAGCCCCGTTTCCGCAGCTGCGCTTTCGAGTGTTTTACGGTTTTTTGACGGGTGTTGACGACAGACTTGTCAATGATTCAATGCGAATCGACTACTTTTGATTGAATCATTCTTATTTCAAATGAATGACTCATGAATCGATTCACCTCATGCGCAAACCTGTTGTGAGTCACTGATTGAATCATTCATACAGAGAAAATAGGCTGATTGAATCATTCATTGCTCAAAGAATCATTCTTTTTTGGTCGAACAGCATAAACTGTCCACAAAATATGCCAGCGGCCCAGCATTCATCTGTGCCCTGTGGACAAACCAGGCACTTAATGGCCGATTATATGAGCTCTGTGTCCTGAGCTGTAGCCTGTAATTCATCTATATGCGTAAAGAAAGCGAGGCTTTGTGTCCAACTCCAGTGGGCACAAAGCCACTGTTCAATCAGCCCTAACTAGGTGAATACCTTGGAACTGGTAGGGTTAGGGGTAAGTACCTAAATACTTAGAAAAGGTAACTAACTCATACTTTGGTTCATAAACCACACAGTACACGCACACCTTTTCACACGAAAAATAATCAAAAGGTACCCACCTTTTCCTAATTTCCAGGCTATACCATATCAAAAACTAAATCATAAACAAACATTTGCATGACCTCCGCATGTCCCAAATATCACTGTCGCATCGGCGCCGCTTTATTCCACATCATGCTTTATAAAAAATAATACCTAATGCAAAATCAAAATAAATGTTCTATTCGCTTAAAAAGTGAAACGTAAAGTCATTAAAGGAAATAGTTCACCTTCGGGAAATTTTTCAGAACACGATTTTATTATATTTTTTAATACAGTTTCTTTTTTTTATTTTCAAAAATGGTCCTACATCGCGCCAATTCAGGACAGAATGTCGTAAATCATTCATGTTATGGTGTGCATTATTGGTCTGCGCATGCTCCATCGCAGTGCTGGCACTTTCAGACGGTACGGTACATCATATATACGCCGTATACCTTCGCCAAAAAGTCAAATATCTTCGGCTGGAGAGTTTTTTCAGCCAAGAAAAGTTGCAGATAAGGATTTCTGAACACGGGCTACAAAACTGCTATTTCAGTTCAAAGCCCATGTTGAAGGTGAACTATTTCCTTTAATGCTTTTGGAACTTGGAGTTTGCAATTATAATAAATATTATAAATATCATTTTATCATCAAAATAAACAACACGCGTGTCCAATTGTCTCACATTCACATTCACATTTGGAAATACATTCGCGGACTATTTGGATTGGCTTCAAAATTGGTACACATATAGATCACGACCTATAGTGATCATTCTGGTAAAATCTTAGAGTCGCACATTTACAATCAAAGGAGTTATAGCAGGTCAGGAAGGTTTAAGGTCAAACAGCGGACTATTCCGATTTGCATGAAAATTAGCACACTGGTAGGACCTAACCTCCTTATCACGCTCATGAAATCTTAGAGTCGCACATTCAAAATCAAAGGATTTAGAGCAGGTCATATGTTTAAGGTCAAACAGCAGACTATTATGATGTGCATGAAAATTGGCACACAAGTAGAGCATGACCTTCCTATCACGTTCATAAAATATTAGAGTCGCAGATTCAAAATCAAAGGAGTTAGACAAAGGAGTCGACACTTCCCTTTAAAGGAAATAGTTCACCTTCAACATGGGATTTTGAACTGAAATAGCAGTTTTGTAGCCCGTGTTGAGAAATCCTTATCTGCAACTTTGCTTGGCTGAAAAGACTCTCCAGCCGAAGATATTTGACTTTTTGGCGAAGGAATGCGGCACATATATGATATACCGTACCGTCTGAGAGTGCCAGCACTGGTCTGAGCATGCGCAGACCAATAACGCACACCATAACATTAATAATGTACGACCTTCTGTCCTGAATTGGCGCGATATAGGACCATTTTTGAAAAGGAAAAAAGAAACTGTATTAAAAAATATAATAAAATCGTGTCCTGAAAATTTTCCGAAGGTGAACTATTTCCTTTAAAGGAAATAGTTCACCTTCAACATTAGTTTTAAACTGAGATAGCTGTTTTGTAGCCCATGTTGGGAAACCCCTATCTGCAAGTTTCCTTGACTGAAAAAGACTCTCCAGCCGAAGATATTTGACTTTTTGGCGAAGGAATTCGGCGCATATATGATATACCGTACCGTCTGAAAGTGCCAGCACTGCCATGGAGCATGCGCAGACCAATAACGCACATCATAACATTAATGATTTACGACCTTCTGTCCTGAATTGGCGCGATGTAGGACCATTTTTGAAAATAAAAAAAGAAACTGTATTCAAAAGTATAATAAAATCGTGTTCTGAAAAAAAAAATTGTGCAATGTGCGATGAGCAGTGTGTGACCTTGGCCGTGGCGGCGCCGGCCGATCAGCTGACGCCGGCCGGCGGCGCAGCTGATAGCGGCTGTGACGTAATAATCGGCGGCTGTCACGCGATAGGTGATTGGCGGTGCCGCGGTCACGGCTGTGCCGCGCCCCGTGATTGGCCTGGGCCCAGGGCGCCGCTGTGGCGGGAATTTGCGCGGGCTTTTCCGCGCTCTGTTGGTTTGGACGTGTGCGAGGGCGGTCGTGTGCCAGTGCGCTCCGGGTAATAAACCTGCTACAAGCTATTTCGGCCCCGATGGAGGACGGAGGCAACCCGGGAGCGGTGGCAGCGGTGGGCGGCGCGGGTGGAGCATTTGATGCCCGACTCATTCCTGAGTTTGACGGCGCCGGAGACGTGGTGCAGTGGCACACGCGCGCCCAGATGCTGTGCGAACTCCGAGGCGCGTCTCTGGCGGCCGTCCTGCCCCTGCGACTGACCGGCGGCGCATTCGCCGTTTGGTCACAGCTGCCGGTCGCCGACCGTGGCTCCGCGGATGCGGTCCGGGACGCGCTGTTCGCAGCGTTTGCGCCGGACCCATTCACGGCGTATGACGCCTTCGCCAGCCGCCGTTTGCAGCACGGAGAGTCGGCCGACGTCTTCCTGGCCGACCTCCGGAGGCTCGCGGCCCTGTTCGGTGGCGTTCCGGACCGCACGCTCGTGTGCGCGTTCGTGGCGGGTCTGCCAGAGACGACGCGGCAGCTGATACGGGCTGGCACTCGCGCCGAGTCGCTGGAGCTCGCCAGTGTTTTAGTACGCGCGCGCGCTGTGCTGAACGATGAGCGTGAGGCAGTGACGGCAGCGGCGCGCTGTGAGCCGCCGGCCCGGAGCCAGCCGGGCCGTGATCGGCCTGCTCGTCGCCGGCTGCCCCGGCGCTGCTGGACCTGCGACCGTCCCGGCCACTTCGCTGCTGCCTGCCCGGAAAACGGGCGCGGAGCGGAGGCGTCAACGCCAGCCTCCTCTCCCAGCCAGTAGGCGCTGGCACTCTGCCGACGAGACGCCTGGAGGTGAACGGAGTCAGCTGCTTGGCGCTAGTGGACACTGGCTGCACACGCAGTATCGTGCACGTGACACGCTGTCCGCGGTGGACTGGACGACGGATTAACGTGATCACGGTGAGCGGTGGCCGGTATGAGTGCCGCGGCACCGGGCCTGTGCGCGTCGGGGTGTGTAGCGGCGTGAGCGCTGACGTGAATGCGCTCGTGGTCGCCGACCGACCGCTGGGTTTTGATTTAGTGCTCGGAATGGACGCAGTGGTGGCTTTGGGCGGAGTGACCGTGAGATCCGCGGACGAGTCGGTATTCGGGCGTGAGCTGGCCGAGGTCGCGCGGCGGGCGACCTCGGTCGAGCGCGGCGGGCGATCACGGCCGGCCTTTGGGCGGAGTGACCGTGAGATCCGCGGACGAGTCGGTATTCGGGCGTGAGCTGGCCGAGGTCGCGCGGCGGGCGACCTCGGTCGAGCGCGGCGGGCGATCACGGCCGGCCCCGGCCGTGAGTGGGCTGAGCGGTGCGGTGGGCGGGCCTGTGGCCGCCCGGCCGGCCCCGCCCGTGAGTGTGCTGGGCGGCGCGGCGGGCGGGCCTGTGGCTGCCCGGCCGGCCCCGGCCGTGAGTGTGCTGAGCGGTGCGGTGGGCGGGCCTGTGGCCGCCCGGCCGGCCCCGGCCGTGAGTGTGCTGAGCGGCGCGGCGGGCGGGCCTGTGGCCACCCGGCCGGCCCCGCTTGTGAGTGTGCCGGGCGGCGCGGCGGGTGGGCCTGTGGCAGCTCGGCCGGCCGGGTCGGCGACAGCAGCGGAGGGGACCGCGGCCGCCGCCACTTCAAGCTTGACTGTGGAGGCGAAGGATTTCGTCGCTCGATTTGACGGCACCGCAAAGGTTTGGACAGTCGTCTGGAAGTGGGCGGACGGTGTCGGACCGGACTGCCTCAGCAACCGAGTGGCGGAGTACAGAGTTCCTCCTGCCCTGCGACAGGAGTACGACGCGGAGCTGGAGTCGTGGCTCCAGAACGGCTGGCTCCAGCCGTACGACGAGGCGGTTTTTGGACCACCCCGAGGACTCGTGCCGCTGATGGCGGTGCCGCAGGCCAACAAGGTGCGACCGGTGCTCGACATGCGCGAGCTGAACGCTCATGTTGCGGTGTACAGCGCCGACGCCGATGTCTGTGCCGACCATGTGGTTCAGCGGACCGCAGGTGCCTCCGGCGTGCAGCGCACGTGCGCTACAGCAGCAGTGTCTGTTTTCTCAATACGGGAGCCGGCGGCCGGGGGTCGGGAGCTGAGCGGGGGCGGACGGCGGTATGTGCAGCGTGAGGCCCGAGCCACTCTACTGTTTTTTGATATCAATACAGTCTTTAAACGTCGCAAGCACAAGCTATTTCGGCCTTAATGGAGACCGTTGCGAGCCCTGGAGCAGTGGAGGCTGTCGTGAGCCCTGGAGCAGTGGAGGCCGCCGCCAGCCCTGGAGCAATGGAGGCGATCGCCAGTCCTGGAGTGGTAATGGCCGCCGCACAGCGTCCCGCTTTTGACGCTCGGCTGATTGCCGAATACGACGGGTCGGCAGACGTCGTTGAGTGGTTTGAGCGGGCCAAGATGCTGTGTGCGCTCCGTGGTGTCGCCGCAGAGACGGTGCTTCCGCTGCGCCTTACTGGCGGCGCATTTGCAGTGTGGTCGCAGATGCCGGTCGCCAGTCGCAGCTCTCTGGAGGCCACGCGCGACGCGCTGTACGACGCGTTCGCCCTAGACCAGCACGCGGCGTACGAGGCCTTCACTAGCCGCCACCTCAGGGTGGGCGAGTCCGCCGATGTATTCTTGGCCGACCTTCGGCGTCTCGCAGTGCTATTTGGCGGTATCCCGGAGCGAGCACTCGTCTGCGCGTTCATCGCTGGGCTGCCGGAGTCGGTGCGACAGACCATCCGTGCTGGGTCCAGAGCCGAGAGACTGGACTTGGCCAGCGTCCTGTCACGCGCCCGCGCCGTGCTCAGTGACGAGCGTGTTACGGCAGTGGCCGCGGGGAGGCGAGCCCAGGCGCCACCGCGTGACGGGGCGCATCGCGGCCAGCCGCCACCGAGTCATCCGTCACGAGACCAGCCGACACGGGGATCACGGTGGCCACGACGCTGCTGGAACTGTGGAGAGCTGGGCCACATCTCCGTCTCCTGTCCCCAGCAGTCGGGAAACGGTGCAGGAGATGGCGTGCCAGCGCCGGCGTCGTCTCCGGTGCAGCACTGAGCGGCGCCCTGCCCGTGGTCGAACTGCGAGTGGACGGTCGGCAGTGTCGCGCGCTAGTGGACACCGGCTGCACGGACACGATTGTGTACGCGCCATGTTGTGAGCGCTGGCGCCAGCGGCAGATCGTGGTGACCACGATCAGTGGAGAACCGTTCCGGTGCAGCGGTGTCGGCAGCGTCAGTGTGGAGACGCCGGCCGGCCGGCGGGCCACACTTGATGTGCTGGTGGTGGATGAGCGGCCGATGGGGGTCGAGATGGTACTCGGCATTTCCGGCATCTCCACCCTGGGAGGCGTCAGCGTGCAGTCACCGACTGATGTACGCTTCTGTGGTGCTGCGGTGTGCCCGCCGCTCGAGGTGGATGCGGCTGACTTTAGAGCGCGGTTTGACGCGGCGGAACGAGCATGGACAGTGGTGTGGAAGTGGGCGGACGGTGGGGGGCCCGAGTGTCTCGGCAACAGGGTCGAGCAGTACGCCGTGCCGCCAGCCGCGCGTCAAGAGTTTGACGAGGAGCTGGACGAGTGGATCGCCAGCGGTTGGCTGGTGCCCTACGACGAGGCGCAGCACGGGCCGCCACGCGGACTGGTGCCGTTGATGGCGGTGCAGCAGAGAAACAAGGCCAAAGTGAGACCAGTGCTCGACTATCGTGAGCTCAACAGCCACGTCACTGCTCACACCGCGGACTCCGACGTGTGCGCAGACCAGTTGCGCAAGTGGCGGAAGCACGGATCGCGCGTCGCCGTCGTAGATCTGAAGAAGGCCTACCTTCAGCTACGTGTGGAGCAGCAGCTGTGGCCTTTTCAGACAGTGGTGGTGCGCGGTCAGCGTTACTGTCTGACCAGGCTGGGATTCGGGCTGAACGTGGCTCCGCTGGTTATGAAGGCGGTCGTCCGTGCTGTGTTGTCACAGGACCCAGCGATAGAGCGGGCGGTGCTGGCGTATGTGGACGACTTGCTTGTCAACGAGGATGTCGCCAGTGCCGAGAGTGTAGTGCAACACTTCGCCAAGTACGGTCTGGCGTGCAAGCCGCCGGAGCGAGCGGCCAGCGGAGCCCGGCTCCTGGGCCTGCGAGTCCAGGCAGATGACGGAGAGTTGCGGTGGGTGCGGGACAACGCTGTGGACGCGCCGCCAGCGCGTGTGACTCGCCGAACCGTGTTCGCGTGGTGTGGGCGACTGGTGGCCCATTTGCCCGTGTGCGGATGGCTCCGGCCCGCGGTGGCATGGATCAAGCGGCGCGTGAACGAGCTGACGCAGGGTTGGGATGACGTCACCGAGGAGGCGGCGCTGCGTGCGCAGATGGACAGCGTTGCGAGTCGCCTAGTCAGTGACGATCCAGCTCGAGGCGTATGGTGCGTGGAGGGCGATGGTGTAGTCGTCTGGACTGACGCGAGCTCGCTGGCCACGGGGGTTGTCCTGGAGACGTCAGGCGGTGACGTCATCGAGGATGCGTGCTGGCTCAGGCGCGATGAGGCCATGCATATCAACATGGCCGAGCTGGATGCGGCCATCCGAGGTGTAAGCCTGGCCGTCGCCTGGGGTGCGCGGACAATTGACCTCCGCACGGACTCGGTGACGGTGTCCCGCTGGATTGATGACGCGATCAGTGGTCGCGCGCGCCTCCGTACCAAGGCGCACGGCGAGCTGTTAATCCGGCGTCGCGTCGAGATCATCCGTCAGCTGGTCAGCGAGCTGCAGCTCAACTTGTCTGTGGCGCTCGTGCGATCGGCGGAGAACCGCTCCGACGCGCTGACGCGCGTGCCCAAGGAGTGGCTTCGCGATAAGCCGCCGGCTGTGAGCGCGGCCGCCGCCTGTGAGCTGCCAGCTGTGAGTGTAGCCGCCCTCGGTGTGCCGCCAACTGTGAGTGCGGCCGCCGTCTGTGAGCCGCCAGCTGTGAGTGCAGCCGCCGTCGGTGCGGAGAGCATTGCCGAAGTACACAAGCGAGCCGGTCACCCGGGTGTTCGAAGGACGCTGTACTTTGCTCGCCGGTGTATCGGTCATGTGACCCGAGCGCAAGTGCGCGCTGTGGTGGCGAATTGCGATGTGTGCCGAGCGATCGACCCGGCCCCAGTCAAGTGGCGGCACGGGTCACTAGCGGTGCCACAAACATGGTGGAGACTAACCATTGACGTTACACACCACGAGGGTCAGTCGTACCTCAGCGTGATTGACTGTGGACCGTCGCGGTTCGCTGTGTGGCGGTCACTGCGTCGACAGGATAGCTCGAGCATCGTCCAGCGGCTTGAGGAAATATTTTATGAGCGGGGGGCCCCGGTGGAGCTCCTATGTGACAACGATCCGGTCTTCCGCGGCCGACCGTTCGCCGTCCTCACCGCTCGCTGGGGGGTGACGGTGAGGTTCCGGGCGGCGCATGCGCCGAGCGGAAACGGAGTGATCGAGCGGAGTCACCGAACGGTGAAAGTTATCGCCGCTCGGAAACGGTGTGCCATCGCCGAGGCAGTGCACTTATATAATGTGACGCCGCGCGATGGCGAAGGGGCCGGCAGCGCACCGTTCTGCGGAGTGCATCGCTATGAGCCACGTGACTGTGTGCGGCTGGCAGCCGCTCCATCTGGGACGGTGGAGTGCGCCGAGGCCGGGGCGATGGAGCTCACTGCGGCGGAGCTGGGCGTGCACGCAGTCGGTGACGCGGTGTGGGTGAGGCGCCGCGGGACGCGGTGTACGGAGCCGTCTGGGCGGGGTACCGTCACGGCCGTGGTCTCCCCGCAGGTCGTGGAAGTGGACGGCATGCCGCGCCACGTTAGGGACCTGCGACGCAGGAACAGTGAGCAGCCACCTCAGAGTCCTGCACCTGACGATGACAGTGATGACCCGCTGTACGTGATGGAGTCTGTTCCTGTGCCCCATCCGACTGCTGATCAGTCGGACTTGTGTGATGCGCCACAGTGCGACAGCACGGTGTCAGATTCCCCCGCCGTGGCTCCTCGTCGGAGTCAGCGCCGCCGCCGGCCTCCGCGGCGAGATTGTTGTGTAGGGCGCGAGTGATCCTCATGATCAGGGGGAGGTGTGGTTCAGCGGACCGCAGGTGCCTCCGGCGTGCAGCGCACGTGCGCTACAGCAGCAGTGTCTGTTTTCTCAATACGGGAGCCGGCGGCCGGGGGTCGGGAGCTGAGCGGGGGCGGACGGCGGTATGTGCAGCGTGAGGCCCGAGCCACTCTACTGTTTTTTTTTATATCAATACAGTCTTTAAACGTCGCAAGCACAGACCACCTGCGCAAGTGGCGTCGTCACGGCCGCCGTGTGGCCGTGGTCGACCTGCGCCGCGCCTACCTGCAGCTGAGGCTCGATCGGCGGCTGTGGCCGTATCAGACCGTGATGCTGCGCGGACGGCGTTTCTGCCTGACCCGGGTCGGGTTTGGTTTGAATGTGGCCCCCCTGCTGATGAAAGCCGTGGTGCGTGCTGTCCTGTCGCAGGACTCGGCCGTCGAGCGGGCCGTCTCCCCCTACGTCGACGACCTGTTGGTGGACGAGGAGGTGGTGAGTGCCGAACGGGTGGTGGAGCACTTTCGCCGGTTCGGACTCGAGTGTAAGCCGCCTGCTCGGGCCGAAGACGGAGCTCGCATGCTCGTCCTCCGCGTGCAGCCCGTCGCTGGAGAGCTACAGTGGTCACGTGACTGTGCCGTCGCTCCGCCGCCGGAGGTCGTGACTCGCCGCGCGGTGTTCGCCTGGTGCGGCCGGCTTGTGGCACACTTCCCGGTCTGCGGTTGGCTGCGGCCAGCCGCCGCCTGGCTAAAGCGGCACGTCAACCAGCTTACCGAAGGCTGGGACGACGCCACCGATGATGCCACCCTGAGCGCACAGATCGCCTATATCCAGGAGCGGCTGGCGGGAGCGGACCCGGCTCGCGGCCAGTGGTGCTGGACTGGCAACCGTGCTGTCGTCTGGGCCGACGCGAGCTCGATTGCGTTCGGCGTTGTCATCGAGACGCCAGACGGCGGGGTGATGGAAGACGCCTCCTGGTTGCGGCCGAGTGGATCGTCGGCACATATCAACATGGCAGAGCTCGACGCCGCCGTTCGCGGCCTGAATCTGGCCGTTGCCTGGGGCGTGACGGAGATGGAGCTCCGTACGGACTCGGCCACGGTGCACCGGTGGCTCAGTGACGCGCTGAGTGGACGCACGCGCCTGCGAACTCGTGCGGCAGGCGAGATGCTGATCCGTCGGCGAGTCAGTCTCATCCGGGAGCTGACGGAGGAGCTGCAGCTGAAGCTCACTGTCACCCTTGTCCGCTCGGCCGAGAATCTCGCCGATGCATTGACTCGAGTGCCAAAGGACTGGGTGCGCGAGCAGAGTACGGCCGACGGCGTGCCGGCCGAGGCCGCTGCTGTCGGGACCGGGGATGACGCGGCAGATGCGGGCGCCGAGGGCGAGCTCGCCGCCTCCGTCCGAGCGGCGCACGAGCGGGCGGGCCATCCCGGCGTTCGCCGAACGCTATACTTTGTGCGGCGCGACGTGTCGTGTGATGTGCCGAGGGCGACTGTGCGAGCGGTGGTGCGCAGCTGTGACGTTTGCCGCTCGATCGACCCGGCGCCAGTGCGGTGGCGGCACGGCTCTCTCGGTGTCGATGAGACATGGCAGCGTGTGGCGATGGACGTCACGCACTACCAGGGTCGGGCCTACCTGTCTGTGATTGACTGCGGCCCGTCGCGGTTCTGTGTGTGGCGACAGCTGCGGCGGGCGGATGCGGTGGAGGTCTGCGGCCACCTGGAGCAGATGTTCCACGAGCGCGGTGCGCCGACTGAAATCCTCGCGGATAATGACACTGTGTTTCGCGGGCGTCAGGTCGCGGCGCTCACGGCTCGGTGGGGCGTCAGCCTAAGATTCCGAGCCGTGCACCAGCCGGGCGGTAATGGTGTGGTGGAACGGTGCCACCGCTCCATTAAAGTGATCGCAGCGAGGCGGACGTGCTCGGTCGCGGAGGCCGTCCACATTTATAATGTGACGCCTCGCGACGGCGAAACCACGGGCTCGGCGCCGGCAGCGGGTGTCTATCGATACGCCGTGAGGGACTGCATCCGCCCGGCAGCGGCCGGTGAGAGCGCCACCCAGGTGCCGCCGGCTGTGTCCGACGGTGAGCGACTACGGGTCGGCGACCAGGTATGGATGCGGCGCCGGGGAACCCGCTGCACGGACACGTCCCGCCGCGGTGTCGTCACCGGCGGTGTGTCACGGCAGGTGGTCGAGGTGGACGACGTGCCGTGGCACGTGCGCGACCTGCGGCCGCGGCACGAGAGCCCGTGCCGCGACGATGGAGCCGAGGCGCAAGCAGATGGTGAGGCGCCGCCGATCATGATCGACCTCCCGAGTGGCGGCGGTGGGCGCCCAGCCGATGTGGCTGCCAACGGCCCTCCGCTCCGCCGCAGCGAGCGCGAGCGGAGACCGCCGCGGCACTGGTGCGAGTGTTAGGTTAGGTGAGGTGATTGTGGTCCGTTTTGCGTGTATGTGATTTTATGAAATCAGGGAGCGGTGTGCAATGTGCGATGAGCAGTGTGTGACCTTGGCCGTGGCGGCGCCGGCCGATCAGCTGACGCCGGCCGGCGGCGCAGCTGATAGCGGCTGTGACGTAATAATCGGCGGCTGTCACGCGATAGGTGATTGGCGGTGCCGCGGTCACGGCTGTGCCGCGCCCCGTGATTGGCCTGGGCCCAGGGCGCCGCTGTGGCGGGAATTTGCGCGGGCTTTTCCGCGCTCTGTTGGTTTGGACGTGTGCGAGGGCGGTCGTGTGCCAGTGCGCTCCGGGTAATAAACCTGCTACAAATTTCCCAAGGTGAACTATTTCCTTTAATGTTGAGTGATTGAATCAAGATTTAATAATTCATTATGGTAATGTTGAGTGATTGAATCATGATTGAATCATTCATTATGGTAATGTTGAGTGATTGAATCATGATTGAATCATTCATTATGGTAATGTTGAGTGATTGAATCATGATTGAATCATTCATTATGGTCCGTGAATCACTGTGAATCGACTCATGACAAATATGAATCATTGACAAGTCTGGTTGACGAGCGGCAATTTGAAGTCGTCGCCGTTAGATAAGTATGTTAGGTTGCAAGTCTATGCTTTGTTAGTATGACGTTCTTATGCTACGAAACCTTAGTGCGAAGTCTGCCGCAGGATATACGTAGAAGTATTGACAAGACGCTGATAAATAAACCAAACATACCATATAAAATAAACTTAGTATTGAATAACAAAAAGTTCTCAAAGCAAGCTTATAATGCGTTTATTTCGAACGCTTCAACACAAAATAACAATACCAACGAACGTCTGCGAGCAAAATGGGTGGCAGATATAAGTAATTACACGGAAGGAAGTTTAGATAATGTTAGTGCTGCAACGACCTCCACTTATCTTCTATACCTTCATTTTCGAATAGTAAATAGAACTTACGCAACTAATAAATATTTGAAAACAATACATATAAAACAATCAAGTAACTGTACATTCTGTGAAACAGCTATTGAAACCATTAGCCATCTCTTTTGGCACTGTCCCAAAACTCAACTGTTCATTAAGGAGATACTATCACATTTAAGGACAACATACCAAGTCATAATACATATAAATGCATTTAACTGGTTTTTCCTTGTTGATACGTCCAACTTAGAAGCGCTTATAATATCATTATGTAAGGCCTGTATACATAAAGCACGATTAATGTCAACTCAACCAAGTATACAAATCATGATGCAATCGCTAAAGCTCGAAATAAAAAAAGAATATTACGTTGCCAAAGCGAAAGGCAGTTTAGATAAATTCGAGCAGAAATGGGAACGGCTGAGGCAAGTGTTTGAATGAAGGGTTAGTAAAATTATTAACTTTTCACTCATGCTTTCATTTCATTTAATTCATGTGCTATGCTTTGTTTGCATCAACCAGTTGTGACTATGGGGTGGGCCTGTGCTGCTTCCGGGCGTGTGATTCATGCGCCTACAACGAAACACACATATACACACACACACATACACATACACATACACATACACATACACATACACATACACATACACATACACATACACATACACATACACACACACACACACACGCACACGCGGCGCGCGGGGTCCGCCGATGCCGCTGATGAGGCGTTTGATGTGTGGGTGATTGTATGTTTTGAAGTGTTTTCTATGTTAAAAAAGTACACAGCTGATCCGTGTCATGTGTAATTTGTATATGTGTATGAATGTATGTTAAAATACACCACCGGCGGAAGCCGGATAAAGTGGGGAAAAAAAATATATGCTTTTGATTTTATTTGTTGTTGTTGTTTTCTTGTTAAGCATATCTTGAACATTAAGCCAATACAATGTCATTTTTCGCCCCTCAGCCAGACTGGGACAGCATGTGGCCGTCTCGCCCCTCAGCCGGACCGGTGCAGCGTATTCCCGTCTCAACTCTCAGCCAGACCGGGGCAGTGTATAGCCGTCTCACCCCTCAACCAGACCGGGGCAGCGTATGGCCATCTCCCCCTCAGCCGGACCGGGGCAGCGTATGGTCGTCTCGCCAGTCGCCCCTCACACAGACCGGGGCAGCGTATGGTCGTCTCCCCCTCAGCAGGAGTTAAGGGATGGATAATTATCCGCGGTGAACGTAACCTTGAATAGGATCGTACCTAGGTCGTACCGTAGGATCGTAGGCGCAACTATCCGTATCCCGTTCGAAATATTCGCACCGCACCTAGCCGCGTGCGGCAACAGCCGAATTGGATCAGAGCACCAGTGACGTCACGTAATGTCGAGGGATTGGGGCGCTGAAATCCCCGGATGACTCTACCTCTCTTGTACGGCCTTGGGCGGCTGAAGGGATGACAACCCCCTGGGTTCGGTAATCATCAAGTAAGTTGTCAGATATTTGTCTTAAACTGGTTTGATATCATGCTGATGTCAGAGATGCTCATGCAGCATGTTGGTTCAGTGTCCTAGCGTTGGGAAATTTGGGTGGAAAATGACACCCTATGGGCTATGGATGCTATTTTTCCACTCTTCCCAAGTTTTACTGTACATTTTCCACTCCTTATTTTAAAATGTACCTATTTGATAATTTGAATTGGGAATTGGGAGAAAAAAATATACTGCCTCATTTTGGCCTTTTGGGGATTCAGCTGCTATCAGTCATGCCTGTCATGGTAGATGTTATTAGTTAGGTTGGAGGTCCTGATGTAATTACCTTACCTTACTTACACTATAGGAATTTTGAAAGGCACATGCCTGTAGGTCCTGTTCTCGTCGAGCTTGTTACTGGGGATTAAGGCTCAGTCTTGGGTAGGAATTTGGTACATGATGGGGCCAGTGTCAGTCAAGTCAGGATTTGAAGAGGCTGAGTGACAAGGCCTGCACAACCGACGAGGAGCAAGGTCCAGTTGTTGATGGCGCAGACGCTGAGGACATGTCTTCAGGCTCTCAACGACGCATGCGGCTTGAAGAGTTTCCAGGGATGACCTCGGTTTGTCCTTGTCAAGGCTAGGGTAATGAAATCCTCTTGGTCGATATCGAGCCCAATGTGAAGCATCTGGTATATACAGTATACACCAATCATGTTGCCACACCACCTTCAATGGTGCAGGGACGGAAGCCTCAGTACTTCAGTCTATCTGGGTATTGCTTATCTCTGATGCTCTCCACCATTCTAGTTGCACACCGTTGCACCCTCTCCACCAGTTTCTGATCTGTGCGGTTGAACGGGCCCCAGATCAAGTTCCTGTACTCAAGAGTCAAGATGCGGTCTGACAAGTATCTTGAACAGCAGGAGTAGGGTGTGCTCGTTGATGTTCAAGAATGATCTACAGATCAGGTACAGAATCTGGGTGGCTTTTGACACAGCCAACAATGCTTGCCTTCTGAACTTCAGTTCTGGGTCAACAAACACGCCCAAATCCCTCTCGGCAGAAGAGGAAGCAAGAATGGTGTCTCTCATTGCATATGAATGCTCCAGGTTCCTGGGCCTGACATGCAGAGTTGCACACTTTGCCTCATTAAATGCAAGCTGCCACCGGTCGTACCATCTGGTGATGTTGCAACTCACGTTGCAACTCTATTATTTTGTCCAGAGAAGCAATGCTGTGATACACTTTTGTGTCATCTGAAAATATATTTATTTGAGAGTTTACTACATCAGGTATGTTGTTAATGTATATTAGGAAGAGGAACGGCCCAAATACTGAACCTTGGGGTACCCCACTGTGACCCACTGCATTACCCACTGAGTGGCACCCCCAAACTACCACCCGCTGCCTACGATCCGACAGGAAGGCCCTGATCCACTAGAGCAACTGGCCGGTCACGCCATAGGCTTCTAGCTTCTTCAGCAGGCGCTCATGGGGCACAGAATCAAAGGCCTTACGAAAATCCAAGTAGATTGCGTCTATGGGTGTTCCCTCTTCAATCGATCTGCTCCAGTCCTCAAGAACCTCCAGAAGTTGGGTGGTGCGAGAACAGTTGGCGCAGAATCCATGCTGGTGCCGTGACAGATAACCACCCAAGGTGAAATATCTCATGAGTTGATCCTTGATCAGAAAGGTTTAATTTGTTCTATTTTTCTAACATTGTTTTTCCTCCAGCAGAGTCTCAAAGCAACATTTCCTTGCCACATTACTAGGTATCATATTGATGTCCAGAGCTGTGCTTCTATGAGTAGGGGAGACCAGGGCACGTTCTGTCACTAGTTTTAAAAAATGGGCCCGGTGGGCACACTTTCACGAGTTTGTGATTGATACTTCCCATTACTGTTAAATACAGCAATAGCTTAGTGTGAGCCCAGCGGTAATTTAGGTTAGTGTGTTAGGTTAGTTAGTGTGAGCCCAGCGGTAATTTAGGTTGAACTACACTTACTTTTAGACTCACCAAAAATTGTCAATTTCATCTTGTCCCCCAAAAAACTCGTTGCTTTAATGAAGAAAATGTTTCAATTTTGACCCCAAAAACCTTTCCAAGACATCCTGACTCCTGAGTGCATTCCACAATCAATGTATGACGTTGCAGAACCTAGGGAATTATATCGATCAGGAAAGATGCAATACAATACAATACCACCGGTCCGGAACGCACGGTGCGAAACCTGGGCGTGATTTTTGACCCGTGCCTGTCGGGGGACGCTCACGTCGCGCATGTTGTCCGGAAATGCTTCGGGCTACTGATCGGACTCAGTCACATTCGGCATTATCTTTCGCGAAACGTGGTCCCCACTATCGTCCACGGTTTGGTTATGGCACACGTACGTTACTGTATAACCGTTTTTGGCAACTGCTCAGACAGAAATCACAGGCAGCTCCGAAGAGTGATACATTTTTGTGCCAGGGTGGTATCTGGAAGGCGTAAATTTGACCATGTTTCGTACGTTTTGAGTGGCCCAGGGTGGCTCACCTCCATACAGCTATCAAAATATCACTCTCTCACTCTGGCCCAACGTGCACGGTGCACGGTGGGAGGAACCTGCATTTCTGGCCTCGCTATTTAGCCGAAATGCTGCACATCGCAATAGGCGCACACGACAGGACGAGCAGTTCCACATACCTCGCATCCGCACTGAAGCCGGTAGACGTCAGTTTTCCTACCGAGTCCCTCGTCTTTACAACAGTGTACCGACCGAACTGACTGGTCTGAGGCCTGCCTCATTTAAACGTAACTTGCGGGTTTACATGAAAGGCCGAGGTGTGAACTAACGTGTGACAGCCATGCTTTGTCTGCTATTGTTTTCGCATTACCAATTTATATCTATTTGTGTTAATGCCTAGTTTTGTAAGCCGTGCACCATTGTTTTATCCGGTATGTATCTGAGTATGAATGTCAACTCCCTGTTTCCCCATGTACCTACTGTTTTATGTTGCGTGACGCCAGGCTTGGAATTGCCACAATGTGTGTGAGTGGCCCGAAGTCGTTAAATACAAATACAAATACCAAACACGGGATTTAGGCAACTAGGCCTGTAGGACCCGATCCAATCGAGCTCCCTTGGCGGGTGACACTACATCAGCCGTCTTGGATGGGTTTTCGAACTTCGACGGTGCCCAGTGCTTATCTAACTTGGCCTTGAACTGGTTGACGGTTTCCGCGGAGACTACGGTCACCGGCAGCGAGTTCCAGTCAGATTATTGATTGATCATTGAGTCAGATCATCAATGATTAGATCATTGATAATATAACCCCAATGTTGATATTGTTAGTTTTTTGCCAACTCACTCACCACTGTGTTTTTCTTGCAGGCGCCCAATATGGAAGATGAACCATCAGTACTGAAAACTCTTGAAGAGGATGGTAAGAACATTGTTAACATTTTATGAATCACTTGGCTATTACTAGAAGGATTATATATATATATATATATATATATATATATATATATATATATATATATATATATATATATATATATATATATATATATATATATATATATATATATATATATATATATATATATATATATATATATATATATATATATATATATATATATATATATATATATATATATATATATATATATATATATATATATATATATATATATATATATATATATATATATATATATATATATATATATATATATATATATATATATATATATATATATATATATATATATATATATATATATATATATATATATATATATATAAATAGACAGACAGACAGACAGACAGACAGACAGACAGACAGACAGACAGACAGACAGACAGACAGACAGACAGACAGACAGACAGACAGACAGACAGACAGACAGACAGACAGACAGACAGACAGACAGACAGACAGACAGACAGACAGACAGACAGACAGACAGACAGACAGACAGACAGACAGACAGACAGACAGACAGACAGACAGACAGACAGACAGACAGACAGACAGACAGACAGACAGACAGACAGACAGACAGACAGACATACAGACAGACAGACAGACAGACAGACAGACAGACAGCCAGACAGCCAGACAGCCAGACAGCCAGACAGCCAGACAGCCAGACAGCCAGACAGCCAGACAGCCAGACAGCCAGACAGCCAGACAGCCAGACAGCCAGACAGCCAGACAGCCAGACAGCCAGACAGCCAGACAGCCAGACAGCCAGACAGCCAGACAGCCAGACAGCCAGACAGCCAGACAGCCAGACAGCCAGACAGCCAGACAGCCAGACAGCCAGACAGCCAGACAGCCAGACAGCCAGACAGCCAGACAGCCAGACAGCCAGACAGCCAGACAGCCAGACAGCCAGACAGCCAGACAGCCAGACAGCCAGACAGCCAGACAGCCAGACAGCCAGACAGCCAGACAGCCAGCCAGACAGCCAGCCAGCCAGCCAGCCAGCCAGCCAGCCAGCCAGCCAGCCAGCCAGCCAGCCAGCCAGCCAGCCAGCCAGCCAGCCAGCCAGCCAGCCAGCCAGCCAGCCAGCCAGCCAGCCAGCCAGCCAGCCAGCCAGCCAGCCAGCCAGCCAGCCAGCCAGCCAGCCAGCCAGCCAGCCAGCCAGACAGCCAGACAGCCAGACAGCCAGACAGCCAGACAGCCAGACAGCCAGACAGCCAGACAGCCAGACAGCCAGACAGCCAGACAGCCAGACAGCCAGACAGCCAGACAGCCAGACAGCCAGACAGCCAGACAGCCAGACAGCCAGACAGCCAGACAGCCAGACAGCCAGACAGCCAGACAGCCAGACAGCCAGACAGCCAGACAGCCAGACAGCCAGACAGCCAGACAGCCAGACAGCCAGACAGCCAGACAGCCAGACAGCCAGACAGCCAGACAGCCAGACAGCCAGACAGCCAGACAGACAGACAGACACAGACAGACAGACACAGACAGACAGACACAGACAGACAGACACAGACAGACAGACACAGACAGACAGACACAGACAGACAGACACAGACAGACAGACACAGACAGACAGACACAGACAGACAGACACAGACAGACAGACACAGACAGACACAGACAGACAGACACAGACAGACAGACACAGACAGACAGACACAGACAGACAGACACAGACAGACAGACACAGACAGACAGACACAGACAGACAGACACAGACAGACAGACACAGACAGACAGACACAGACAGACAGACACAGACAGACAGACACAGACAGACAGACACAGACAGACAGACACAGACAGACAGACACAGACAGACAGACACAGACAGACAGACACAGACAGACAGACACAGACAGACAGACACAGACAGACAGACACAGACAGACAGACACAGACAGACAGACACAGACAGACAGACACAGACAGACAGACACAGACAGACAGACACAGACAGACAGACACAGACAGACAGACACAGACAGACAGACACAGACAGACAGACACAGACAGACAGACACAGACAGACAGACACAGACAGACAGACACAGACAGACAGACACAGACAGACAGACACAGACAGACAGACACAGACAGACAGACACAGACAGACAGACACAGACAGACAGACACAGACAGACAGACACAGACAGACAGACACAGACAGACAGACACAGACAGACAGACACAGACAGACAGACACAGACAGACAGACACAGACAGACAGACACAGACAGACAGACACAGACAGACAGACACAGACAGACAGACACAGACAGACAGACACAGACAGACAGACACAGACAGACAGACACAGACAGACAGACACAGACAGACACAGACCGACACAGACCGACACAGACCGACACAGACCGACACAGACAGACACAGACAGACACAGACAGACACAGACAGACACAGACAGACACAGACAGACACAGACAGACACAGACAGACACAGACAGACACAGACAGACACAGACAGACACAGACAGACACAGACAGACACAGACAGACACAGACAGACACAGACAGACACAGACAGACACAGACAGACACAGACAGACACAGACAGACACAGACAGACACAGACAGACACAAGACAGACACAAGACAGACACAAGACAGACACAAGACAGACACAGACAGACACAGACAGACACAGACAGACACAGACAGACACAGACAGACAGATAAATAGATAGATAGATAGATAGATAGATAGATAGATAGATAGATAGATATATAGATAGATATATAGATAGATAGATAGATAGATAGATAGATAGATAGATAGATAGATAGATAGATAGATAGATAGATAGATAGATAGATAGATAGATAGATAGATAGATAGATAGATAGATAGATAGATAGATAGATAGGTGTGTATGTATGTATGTATGTATGTATGTATGTATGTATGTATGTATGTATGTATGTATGTATGTATGTATGTATGTATGTATGTATGTATGTATGTATGTATGTATGTATGTATGTATGTATGTATGTATGTATGTATGTATGTATGTATGTATGTATGTATGTATGTATGTATGTATGTATGTATGTATGTATGTATGTATGTATGTATGTATGTATGCATGCATGCATGCATGCATGCATGCATGCATACATGCATATATATATATATATATATATATATATATATATATATATATATATATATATATATATATATTCGAATAATTCGGAAGCAGGTTTTCTTTTATGCAGGTTTTGTTAAACACAGACACAGACAGACACAGAATGGCGAGGGAGATGTCACGGACTCGTACAAATCAGGGGTGGTACGGGCATACATTAGACGGGCCCTGAAAAACTGTTCTAACTGGGATCTACTCCATGCTGAACTTGAACGTGTGCGGAAAATATTGATCGATAATGGTTATAGCAATTCCATTTTTGACCACAATGTAAAAACCATGATACAGAACCATGTGACAAAGCAGGGACCACAGACAAAGAAAGGTGATCTCAAAGTGTTTTATCGCAACACTATGTCCACAACATGGAAGACGGATGAGCAGATCATCCGCGGTATCGTTCGTCGTAACTGCCACCCTACAGATCAGGAGCAGCGACTGGTGGTTCAAATTTACTACACCAGCCCCAAAACCTCTCAACTAGTGATGAAAAACAATTCCACACGCAGCAAGGCAGCACTCAAACAGACCAATGTAGTATACCAGTTTCAATGTACAGCCGGGGACTGTGCGACCCGCGAGGTATACTACATTGGTCACACCACAACATCTCTGAGTAGACGCCTCACAATGCACCTACAGGACGGAGCCCCCAAAAACCACTACACAGAACAACACAACACGGCACTCACGCGTGATGACCTCGTGACCAACACATCCATCCTAGCGCACTGTCAGGACCGGAGACGACTCATCACGCTTGAAACAGTGTACATTCGCGACAGAAAACCAATCATCAACATCCAGACAAAACAGAACACATCTCTCTCGCTGTATGATAAGGTTCTCGCGGCGGGCTGAACTTACATGTGTTTGTGTTTTTCGTGTTTTTGTTGCGACCTTCCTTCTCGGAGGATGACTGTTTTAGCTTAGTGTTATACTAACATGTGACAAAGAAAAAAGAAGTGCGCCATTTTTCTAGGATTGTGACTTCTCGACCGAATGGTTTTAGTGTCATATCTATGTAATTATTGTATCTGAAATGTAACTGTATTCTTCTTTTATGTATGAACTCGACATCTAAAACAATGTGACTCTTGAAAATGATCTCCGATAGATCGAAACGTCGAACAATATTATCATGATATTTTGCACATATGACATCTTTTGGAAGTATTTTACATACTCACGAACCCGAACCCAGACAGTGTATTCGTCGCCTCGAAAGCCTTCATAAGAAGAAGATCAACGCCCATTATGCTGCTGTGTTTAACAAAACCTGCATATATATATATATATATATATATATATATATATATATATATATATATATATATATATATATATATATATATATATATATATATATATATATATATATATATATATATATATATATATATGTATTATATATATATAATATTGCTTTAATCATGGATGGTAAACAACATCCGTGCCACCAAAGGTTTCACATCTGCAAAATAATATAACTGACTATAAGTCAAGAAACTGAATGTTAGCATTCACTACTGTCTGGTGCTATATGGCTCCTGCAACAGCACACAACGTAGCCATATCCAGATGTTTCTGAACTTTGTCACCCATGTCTTATCTGGTTGGAGGAAATTCAACCACATTAGGGACATACTCCAGAGATTGAACTGGCTCTCTGTAGAGAATATGTATCATGTATGTATGTATGTAGTCCGCCCCTGTAGCTCAGTCGGTAGAGCGCTGGACTTCTGACACCCGGTAGTGGCAGCCCGGGTTCGAGTCGCTTCGGCGCTCGCTATTTGCCCCTGCTTGGGATGGCCTGTGGCCGGTGGCAGCGGTCGCACTCAAGGTCAGGTGACGTGAGAGGGCGGGGCGGACCGTGTCCAGGGCACGTACAACTTCCGCTTCTAAATTCTGCCGGACGCCAGAAATTGCTTGATCGGGTGGTGGGGTCAGGGCCTGCGCAACAAGCTATGCTTAGCGCGGGGCCTGACCTCGGAAATCCATCCATTCAAAAACATTCGGACTAAATTTATTATTAAACAAAAACAATGTATCATGTACCCGAATATGTAATATATCATGGTCTGAACCTGCTGAAGCGAATGTTTTTAACGTCATGCCCGAGTCCATCGCCGGTGACCTGATGACACCTGGTGACGTCATCACCGTGCCACGCGAAATGCCGACCATTTGGTCACGCCAGCCATCAGCTCCGAGGCGGGCAGGCTTCGCTTTAGATATGCTGTGGTCACTGCATACAATGTACAATGACTTGTCACCATCAGTTCGAAACCTAGCAATGAGAGGCTTTAAAGCTGAGGTGCAAAAGCACTTGCTGCCAAAACAGCGAGGCGGCGCAGTCTAGAGTGCTGTGGAGATGTGTGTCGCTGTGTGAGTCCGTGTATGCTTGACTGTGTGTGTGTGTGCTCCAGTTTGTTCTGCGTGTGAGATCATCCTATTAGCCCTTTGTTTTAACCGGGGGACTACGAGGCACGGAATAGCCGTAGTTTAAGACGGATGTGGCTTATGTTGTGAAATACAACATGACTGATCCTGATCCTACACAACCTTGGTATATGGCCTTGGTAACCTTGGTATATGGCCCCTTGGGCGCCATATACTCGATAAAATGAAACCACTGGCTCATTGTTGTATCATGCCTCAGTGTTGCGTCCGGTGTCGTGCGGGTTGCATTGTCAACTTTTTTTAAATTGTTAACATCGCCCCAGTCTCTTTGGTACATTCCGTCTCTATGTCAGAAACTGCCAAAGCCTTCAAAAGCGCTTTGGCAGTTTCTCGCGACCGTGCTGTTTGATGCGTCGTTTTAAGTTTAAATATGTGACTTGGGCCACAGGTTTGAAAATATGCATGTGTTCGAATTTACAATATGCGGCCACCCTTACTAGACCTATTTGTTGTGGATCAGAAGTTTATATGAATGACGTGAACATGAGCTGGAGAAATTCTCATTCTGCTGCCAGACGGTGAATGACTGTGATTTCACTTTTCATCTGGACAAGAACTGTCTGTTTCAGGAACATACAGCACATTTTTGTCGTCCGAGTTTGACGTTAACAAGGAGGCGAGCACTCTGCTCCAGTCGGCCGCGCTATCGGAGCAGCTGGCTCACATCACCAAAGGTAAACGGACGATCTCTGCTACTGGTCAACATAGCAGCATTCCTTCAGCTGAAATCGTAGGAGTGTTTGGCATGTTCTTTTTATAATCCTTCATGTCTTCTTTTTCTTTGGAAGACTCTACCGCCTGGGCATTTACCAGTTACTTTTGTTACCGCGTAGTTACGAGCGAGCGCGAAACGCTCGCGAGTCCTCGCTGAATACAATTTATATCACATAAGCGGCCGACCCGGCCCGGCCCGACCGTAACGCTTTGGAGGAGCTTATAGTTTTGGAATTCCTCATCCGATTGACACTCGGTCTTCGCGATCTGATAGCCCCATTCAATCAATTATGTTATTGACATGTTTCGTCTCTCGTGAGGGGTCAGCATGGCACGTGGCACGTGCCGCGTCAGGGGCGTCAGAAAACATTATCCTGCTATAGCTGAGAAACGGCTGGACCGATTGAAGGAACTGTCCCACCTTCCCAAAATTTGTAAAATGTACGCCGCTTGTGGTGCAAAATATGAAGTAATTGCTGCCGAACACGATTATGACATTTGTTTATGGCGCAAACAGTGCTCAATTTCATAAAAGGTTAAGTTGTAATATTTGGGTTGATGACGTCATATTGAGCTCTGGAGAGCTACACAGAAATCATTTACGCTGCCAAATTATGGCACAATTAACTCGGGACCATTCTGGCGCTTTGAATACAAAACAAACCAATTACCAAACCATTGAAACGTAGCAAATATCTCCAAGTTTCACCTTAAAACAAGTCGACTACCATCACCATTTGGTAAAGAGAGACGTCATCGACTTTAGACCCCTATTCAAATACACGTAGGGTTTATTCGTTACAATTGCCAAGTCCATGCTCGAATTTCTTTTCGATTAGACCTATGTGGTTGTTTTAACTGCTACCCTACTTAATTTAAATGCAAATCCAACAACATGACTATCTCAACTCAAAGCTAATGTTAAGGTGGGACAGTCCCTTTAAGCTGAAATTTGGTGTGTCGTTTGAGACCACACTTCTGGCAATGTTGTGCAAGGCAAACTCTGGGTCACACTGCACGTGCACACCCCTGTTCCGTAACTCAGAAACTATCGGGTTTCTACGGGCTCGCTCATCCTTCGCCGATTAAGGCGTCTTACTGGTTATGTACGTTAATGCTGTGAAGCAATAAGCCCTGTTATCACCGTTCCTCATCCTGGCGTGGACGGTGTACCCTCCCCGTCTCTGACCTGGCGTGGACGGTGTACCCTCCCCGTCTCTGACCTGGCCCTGTGTCGGACCGCGCGGCAGGTATCGCACTGCTGGACTCTGAGATCGCTGACCAGGTGAACCAGAACTATGAGGACCTGCTCTCCCAGGCCAGCGGCACCGACACCCTGGACGACGCGCTGCAGACCATGCTGGCCAGGATACAGGTCGGTCGGTCGGTCGGTGTGCTGCTCGGTCTGTAACTGTATGAATGGGTCTGTATATAGTCTGTATGAAAACGCCCTCCCCTCGTCTACCTCTGTCGGCCGGGAGACAGTGCAGCTATGCACCCCGTGATTCCGACACGCGACACATTATCGTGTGTGTGTGTGTGTGTGTGTGTGTGTGTGTGTGTGTGTGTGTGTGTGTGCGTGTGCGTGTGCGTGTGCGTGTGCGTGTGCGTGTGCGTGTGCGTGTGCGTGTGCGTGCGCGTGCGCGTGCGCGCGCGTGTGTGTGTGTGTGTGTGTGTGTGTGTGTGTGTCGTGCGCGTGCGTGCGTGCGTGCGTGCGTGCGTGCGTGCGCGTGCGTGCGTGCGTGCGCGTGCGTGCGTGCGTGCGTGTGTGCGTGTGTGCGTGTGTGCGTGTGTGCGTGTGTGCGTGTGTGCGCGTGCGTGTACTAGTGAGCACTCTGTGCCCAGTGCAGAGGAGGCTGCTGGTGACCGGTGTGCCGGTGACGGTGTGGCCTGGACGGCCTGCTCAGCCCATGTTAGGTATTGCTGTGTGGAATCACTTTGTCAGCGCGGTGACGGCATTAATGTCGTGTGCCCGCACGACAGCCTCGCCAGCACGAGGGGTAACCTAACCGACCGTCATGTCAGCCTCACCGCCACCTCGTGTTATCTCTCCTGACAGTCCCGTCTCTCCCTCCCCATTACCTGGTAACGCCTGTTGAATACTGCCCCCCCCCCCCCCCCCCCTCCCCGGCCAGGCGCTGCTGGCGGCCGTGGAGCGGCTCCGCTCGCGGGTCGAGGAGCCCTACCTGAAGATCGCCTCTCAGAGCGTGATGCTGTCCCGGCTACACGCCGCCTGCGACATGCTGCGCCGCCTGATCCGCCTGCAGCAGCTGAGCCGCCGCCTGCAGGCGCAGCTGCGCGGCGGCCTGCGAGACATCACCAAGGCGGCCAAGACGCTCAGTGAGCTCGGTCAGAAGGCGCTGGGCAGCGGCACGGGCAGCGGCGGGGGCAGGCCACGGAGGGGTCGCCGATGGGCAGGCCACGGAGGGGTCGGCCGATGGGCAGGGCACGGAGGGGTCGGCCGATGGGCAGGGCACGGAGGGGTCGGCCGATAGGCAGGGCACGGAGGGGTCGGCCGATGGGCAGGGCACGGAGGGGTCGCCGATGGGCAGGGCACGGAGGGGTCGGGGATGGGCAGGCCACGGAGGGGTCGGCCGATGGGCAGGCCACGGAGGGGTCGGCCGATGGGCAGGCCACGGAGGGGTCGGCCGATGGGCAGGGCACGGAGGGGTCGGCCGATGGGCAGGGCACGGAGGGGTCGGCCGATGGGCAGGGCACGGAGGGGTCGGCCGATGGGCAGGGCACGGAGGGGTCGGCCGATGGGCAGGGCACGGAGGGGTCGCCGATGAGCAGGGCACGGAGGGGTCGGCCGATGGGCAGGGCGCGGAGGGGTCGGCCGATGGGCAGGGCACGGAGGGGTCGGCCGATGGGCGGGGCACGGAGAGGTCGGCCGATGGGCAGGGCACGGAGGGGTCGGCCGATGGGCAGGGCACGGAGGGGTCGGCTGATGGGCAGGGTACGGAGGGGTCGGCCGATGGGCAGGGCACGGAGGGGTCGGCCGATGGGCAGGCCACGGAGGGGTCGGCCGATGGGCAGGGCACGGAGGGGTCGTGGGATGGGCACGGCACGGAGGGTTCGGACGATGGCGGTTGCGTCACAGGTGAATGTGACAGATTAATTTTCAGAAGGCAGTACTGCAAGACTGGGATATATGGCCGGGGTTCCTGACTATAGTGGGAAGGGATTTATCAGTCAGCTGTGTCGTCGGGATGATCTTGCGGCTGCGAGGGCGTTCTGCTCGGTCGTGATTTCGATTCGCTAGCTTCTGATTGTCAAGGTGTCGGGCTATATAGTACGGTGATTGATTAATTTTGCCGTATTGTCTTCAGATGAGACGGTCGGTGTCTGACGTTGATCTGAGCGGTCTGGAGGTGTGCGTGTGTGTAGTTACTGTTCCCTGTCCCCAGATGAGACGATGTCTGGCGTGGACCTGAGCGGTCTGGAGGTGTACGTGTGTGTAGTGACTGTACCCTGTCCCCAGATGAGACGATGTCTGACGTGGACCTGAGCGGTCTGGAGGTGTACGAGCGGGAGCAGCGGCAGATCCGGGCCGGCCGACAGTCCGTGGAGAAACAGACGGCCGCCCTGCTGCAGCGGGGAATGGAGTCACTCAACCAGTCACAGGTCAGTCACGCAGCCCCCACGCAGCCCCCACGCAGCCCCCACGCAGCCCCCACGCAGCCCCCACGCAGCCCCCACGCAGCCCCCACGCAGCCCCCACGCAGCCCACAGGCAGCCCATACGCAGCCCCCACGCAGCCCATACGCAGCCCCCACGCAGCCCATACGCAGCCCCCACGCAGCCCCCACGCAGCCTCGACGGCTGGTCATTCTGACATAACTGTGCTAACCCCGATCACAGGGTCTGCTTGTGGGCCACCGCAGTGCGAATACCCAGCAGTCTTGATATATCCCCCCCCCCCCGATTTTCAACGTGAAAATCACTTCCCTAGTTGTCTCATCTGAAAATTTGAAATGGACCGTTACTTTGCGTTACACAATTAACATCCCACTATGCCATCCGCTAAATCTCGACTCGCAACCCGCAGACTGTCTCACGCCATCTAGCGTCGTGTGGCGTCACTAACAGTTCTCCATTGGGCCGACAGGTGGCGACAGCGCTGCAGGTGTGCCACAGCCTAGGCTCGCTGCAGCCGACTGTGGACGGGCTGCTGGCCACCACCCGGGACCAGCTGCAGGCCCGACTCACCGACTCGCTCCGACTCGAGTCGCTGCTGGCCGCGTCGTCGGGGGCGGCCGGCGGGCGGCCCGGCGCCGCCGCCCTGCCCAGCAACACCGTCACGTTCCGCGCGGCGCTCTGGAACAACCTGGAACGGCTGGCCGACCACATATACGGCGCCTGTGCCCAAATACAGCACATACACAAGGTGGGCAGCGGGAGAAGGAAACAAATCACGGATGACACTTTGTGTCAGGCACGGGTTCTGAGTCTGGCTGAGTGATGACACTTGGTGTGTCAGGCACGGGTTCTGAGTCAGGGCTGAGTGATGACACTTGGTGTGTCAGGCACGGGTTCTGAGTCGGGGCTGAGTGATGACACTTGACAGTGTGTCAGGCACAGGTTCTGAGTCGGGGCTGAGTGATGACACTTGGGGTAACCAAGTGTGTCAGGCACGGGTTCTGAGTCAGGGCTGAATGATGACACTTAGTGTGTCAGGCACGGGTTCTGAGTCAGGGCTGAGTGATAACACTTGACAGTGTGTCAGGCACGGGTTCTGAGTCCGGGCTGAGTGATGGCACTTGGTGTGTCAGGCACGCCGCACGGGTTCTGAGTTAGGGCTGAATAGGCCCTAGCAGAAATAACGACCTCTCTCTTAGGGTACCCGTGAATGTATAGCTGACGTGAACAGTATATGGGCCAAAGGGACCTTCAAACCTCACCGAGTTCGACCTCTGCCGTGCTGTACTGCGGCGCTGACCACGCCCATCCCCTGCCCACGTGCTTCAGGTGCTGAGTAAGAAACGTGACCCATTCCCTCCCCCTCTCCGGTGTCACAGGTGCTGAGTAAGAAGCGTGACCCATTCCCTCCCCCTCTCCGATGTCACAGGTGCTGAGTAAGAAGCGTGACCCATTCCCTCCCCCTCTCCGGTGTCACAGGTGCTGAGTAAGAAGCGTGACTCATTCCCTCTCCCTCTCCGGTGTCACAGGTGCTGAGTAAGAAGCGTGACCCATTCCCTCCCCCTCTCCGGTGTCACAGGTGCTGAGTAAGAAGCGTGACCCATTCCCTCCCCCTCTCCGTTGTCACAGGTGCTGAGTAAGAAGCGTGACCCATTCCCTCCCCCTCTCCGGTGTCACAGGTGCTGAGTAAGAAGCGTGACCCATTACCTCCCCCTCTCCGGTGTCACAGGTGCTGAGTAAGAAGCGTGACCCGGTGACCCAGGTGTGCTTCATTGACGAGGTGCGCTCTGCCCACCTGATGCCGCTCTTCTGGCAGGACGTCACTGGCATGGTCCGCACAGAGTTCGTCAGGGCCGCAGAAGGTAACTACGACTGCTGCCTGCCGCGGCGCCGCGCTGCGTGAGTGTCCGAGGGTTGTGTGTGTGGCAGGGGGGCTGGGCCTGACACTGATGCCTGACACTGACGCCTGACACTGACGCATGACACCGACGTCTGACACTGACGTCTGACACTGACGTCTGACGCTGACGCCTGACACTGACGCCTGACACTGACGCCTGACACTGACGTATAACACTGACGCCTGACACGGACACTGACGCCTGACACTGACGCCTGACACTGACGCCTGATACTGACGCCTGACACTGACGCCTGATACTGACGCCTGACGCATGACACTGATGTATGACGCTGACGCCTGACACTGACGCCTGACACTGACGCCTGACACTGATGCCTGACACTGATGCCTGACACTGACGCCTGACACGGACACTGACGCCTGACACTGACGCCTGACACTGACGCCTGATACTGACGCCTGACACTGACGCCTGACACTGACGCCTGACACTGACGCATGACACTGACGCCTGATACTGACGCCTGACGCGGACACGGACACTGACACTGACGCCTGACACTGACGCCTGACACTGACGCCTGACACGGACACGGATACGGACGCCTGACGCGGACACTGACGCCTGACACTGACGCCTGACACTGACACTGACGCCGCGCTGCCCACCCCACTGACGCCGCGCTGCCCACCCCCACTGACGCCGCGCTGCCCACCCCACTGACGCCGCGCTGCCCACCCCACTGACGCCGCGCTGCCCACCCCACTGACGCCGCGCTGCCCACCCCCACTGACGCCGCGCCTGCCCACCCCACTGACGTCGCGCTGCCCACCCCCACTGACGCCGCGCTGCCCACCCCCACTGACGCCGCGCTGCCCACCCCCACTGACGCCGCGCTGCCCACACCCCACTGACGCCGCGCTGCCCACCCCACTGACGCCCCGCCGCTGCCCACCCCACTGACGCCGCGCTGCCCACCCCACTGACGCCGCGCTGCCCACCCCACTGACGTCGCGCTGCCCACCCCACTGACGCCGCGCTGCCCACCCCCACTGACGCCGCGCTGCCCACCCCACTGACGTCGCGCTGCCCACCCCACTGACGCCGCGCTGCCCACCCCACTGACGCCGCGCTGCCCACCCCCACTGACGTCGCGCTGCCCCACCCCACTGACGCCCGCGCTGCCCCTCCCCACTGACGTCGCGCTGCCCACCCCACTGACCGCCGCGCTGCCCACACCCACTGACGCCGCGCTGCCCACCCCACTGACGCCGCGCTGCCCACCCCACTGACGCCGCGCTGCCCCACCCCACTGACGCCGCCGCTGCCCACCCCACTGACGCCCGCCGCTGCCCACGCCCACTGACGCCGCGCTGCCCACCCCACTGACGTCGCGCTGCCCACCCCACTGACGCCGCGCTGCCCACCCCACTGACGCCGCGCTGCCCACCCCACTGACGCCGCGCTGCCCACCCCACTGACGTCGCGCTGCCCACCCCACTGACGCCGCGCTGCCCACCCCACTGACGCCGCGCTGCCCCACCCCACTGACGTCGCGCTGCCCCACCCCACTGACGTCGCGCTGCCCACCCCACTGACGCCGCGCTGCCCACCCCACTGACGCCGCGCTGCCCACCCACTGACGCCGCGCTGCCCACCCCACTGACGCCGCGCTGCCCACCCCACTGACGCCGCGCTGCCCACCCCACTGACGCCGCGCTGCCCACCCCACTGACGCCGCGCTGCCCACCCCACTGACGCCGCGCTGCCCACCCCACTGACGTCGCGCTGCCCACCCCACTGACGTCGCGCTGCCCACCCCACTGACGCCGCGCTGCCCACCCCACTGACGCCCGCGCTGCCCACCCCACTGACGCCGCGCTGCCCACCCCACTGACGCCGCGCTGCCCACCCCCACTGACGCCGCGCTGCCCACCCCCACTGACGCCGCGCTGCCCACCCCCACTGACGTCGCGCTGCCCACCCCACTGACGCCGCGCTGCCCACCCCGGGTCGTGCAGAGCAGACGTTCATCCGCCAGGCGTTCGAGGGCGAGTACCCGAAAGCTGGTGCGCCTCAACTACGACCTGTGGACGCGGCTGCAGCAGTTCGCCGCGCCGCCAGCCGCCGACAGGAAGGCGCAGTTCAAGTGAGTCGGCCGGGGCCGTCCGCCGGGCCGCCGGTCATCGGAACCAGCACGCGTGGGTCGTGAGTGTGCACTGTGTTGTTGTCCCTGGCTGGTGGCGCGATGGTGTACATGAGCTGTGCACTGCACCTAGAGTAATCAGATCTGTCGGGTGGCCAGGTCGCTATGCGTGTCTATGATGTGGTGCCCCGTGCTGAGTTACTGCTGTGTCAGTGGGATGGGGCTGACTGTGTCGTCGGTAACTGACAAAGAAAGCTGCTGGGTTCAGTTCTGGGATCACTCGTAACACAGCCAACCTCGGTCACCCCGCCTGCCCCGCTCTGTTCTGACCCCATCTACCTGTATCCGCCAGCCCGGAGGCCAGTCTGCGGGAGGCGCTGGCTCCGTTCGAGCGCGCCTACCTGTCCCGCTCGCTGAGCCGCCTGTTCGACCCAGTGAACCTCATGTTCTCGGCGGAGACAGTACCGGCGCGGGAGGAGATCGACGCCGTAGTGCGCACCATCGCCAAGTGAGTCAGTTGGCCCCCCTCCACTGCCCCTCCCGAGTCTGCAGGGTCACTGCCGGCTCCGGTGCCGCCGTCACTGCACACTAATGGCAGGGTCACTGCACACTAATGGTAGGGTCACTGCACACTAATGACAGGGTCACTGCACACTAATGGCAGGGTCACTGCACACTAATGGCAGGGTCACTGCACACTAATGGCAGGGTCACTGCACACTAATGGCAGGGTCACTGCACACTAATGGTAGGGTCACTGCACACTAATGACAGGGTCACTGCACACTAATGGCAGGGTCACTGCACACTAATGGCAGGGTCACTGCACACTAATGGCAGGGTCACTGCACACTAATGGCAGGGTCACTGCACACTAATGGCAGGGTCACTGCACACTAATGGTAGGGTCACTGCACACTAATGACAGGGTCACTGCACACTAATGGCAGGGTCACTGCACACTAATGGCAGGGTCACTGCACACTAATGGCAGGGTCACTGCACACTAATGGCAGGGTCACGCACACTAATGGTAGGGTCACTGCACACTAATGGCAGGGTCACTGCACACTAATGGCAGGGTTTTTATGCGGGAAGCACGGTGCCGGAAACAGGATGTTGGTGTCAACGTTCGTGTTGAATATTCGGAGATCGGGTTAGAGTTCACAAATTTAGAGTAAGAACTTACTTGTCCTCCATTGACAATATGTCGACGATGTCGTTCACACCCCCTCCCCCGCCC
>JAXIVJ010009375.1:0-51246 GCA_036785665.1 Chirona hameri | reverse complement strand
GAAGGAGTCCAGGAAACCAGTCATTGTGACTGGCATCCTCCCTCGCTGTGGAGCCAGTGAGGAGTGGTACTCGAGAGCTCTGTCTGTGAACAGCTCAGTTCAGAACTTATGTTCAGCTATGGGGCTTAGTTATGTAGACTTATGGGATCAGTTCTATGAGTGGCATAGGTACTATATGAAGGATGGGCTTCACTTATCGGATGAGGGGGCAAGGGCTTTGGGAGATGCCTACAGAAGTGTCATTCAGGGAAACTAGGTAGGAGGGGGGTTCAGGGACGCTAGTACTAGGGCATCAGGAAGTAAGCATTGGTAGAAGTTCATGTCAGAATAGAACAGTAGATCATAATTCCCTCAGAATTAGTAGAGTCAGCTCAAAGTATAAGATCACATGTGTGTTGCTGAATGCCCAAAGTATTAGGTCTAAATTTGATGAGTTTGAGTGTTATGTTGCCCTTGAAAAGCCTGATATCATTTGTGTAACTGAGACATGGGTTAGTGAGGGGTATAATAGGGATAGGCTACAGGATTTCGAGTTACAAGGGTATAACATGTTCTCATACTGCAGAGAATCACGGCAGGGAGGCGGAGTGTTTGTATATGTAAATAGCTTGTACTGCACTACTAGAGTTGATGATTCTAGTAAAGTAAAAGAAGTAGAATCAATCTGGCTTGACATTAAAATTGGTACAGGAAACAGAGGAAGGTTGAGGATAGGTGCATTTTACAGACCAGGGAATCTTCCAAGGAACTCCCAAGCTGAAACAGACCAAGATATTTGTGAGGAAATACGTAGGAACTTTCGGGCTCAGTGTCTTATTATGGGAGATTTTAACTTAAGAGGATACAAAAGTATAGCAGAGGAAACAAATGAGTGTAGGTTGTATAGGCAAATCTTTGAAGAGGAGCTTTTCATGCATCAGTTTGTAACAGAGCCAACCAGACATTGCTCCATTCTAGACCTTGTATTCTCAGACAACAGTGATCTAGTTAGTGACATAAGTATTTGTGCAGGTCTAGGAACCAGTGATCACAATATGGTTAAATTCAATATCTCATCAGAAATGAGGCCCAAAGATAACCTTATTATGGTTCCAAACTTCAGCCGGGCTGATTTTGATGGTATTAGAAATGACCTCGCACAGATAAAATGGAACGTTGAGTTGGCAGGTTTAGATGCATGTGAGGCCTGGAATGTTTTCAAAGCTAGATTAAGCCAAATTCATCGGCATATACCCCTCAGGCACAAACGTAACAGAACCAAGGGCAATCCAGTTTGGCTTACCCCAGAAGTAAGGAGTGCTATACAAGCTAAAAGAAGTGCATTTGGCATTTTTGAAGGGATCTTCACTAGATATAAATCAGAAAGGCCTACCAGAATGCAAGAAATTCAGTTAAGAAAAAGGTCAGAGCAGCTAAAAGGGCAAAGGAACTTGATTTAGCTAGACATTGTAATGCAGATAGTTAGAAGTTCTTCAGTTTTTATAAGTTAAGTACAGTTTCCAAAAATATAGGTCCATTTAAGGTAGATGATGTGTTAGTTAGCAAGGACAGTGAAATGGTTGAAGTGCTTAATGATCAGTTTCAATCTGTCTTTACTATCGAGGACCAGAGTAGTATTGCAGCACTTCAGCCTGAGCTAGAGACAGAGGAGACTATAGGAGAGCTAGGTGGCATAAGTAGTGAACTTGTTCTAGAATATCTAAAGAAAGTAAGGCCTAACAAGGCAGAAGGACCTGATGAAATCCATGCTAGACTTTTAAGAGAATCTGAAAGGGAGTTGTCGGTTCCATTAGCCATAATATTTTCTAAATCACTCGCAGATAGTAAAATTCCACTTGATTGGAAAAGAGCAAATGTTGTTCCTATTCATAAAAAGGGAGATAGAAGTAAAGAGGAAAACTATAGACCGGTTATTCTGACCTCATTAGTCTGCAAGGTGCTTGAATCAATCATCAAAGATAAGATTGTTGAATTCTTGGAGCAAAATGAACTCATCAAGGATACACAGCATGGCTTTAGGAAGGGCCGTTCTTGTTTAACTAATCTTCTGGAGTTTTTCTGGGGGGGGGGGGGGGTGCAACCTCGGATGGGCCCAAGAGGCTCTTTGTTGCACTTTTCTTTTATGTCTTTATGTCTTTTATGTCTTTGGACACATCCTAATGTCAGACTTCTCATGCTATCAGAATGCTGACGATACCGATGCACAGTGCTTGAAGGGAATAGGTCGCCTTGAAAGTTGTCTTGGAAATTCAACCATACAGTGCATCTTGAGCTCAAAACTATGAATATGACTTTGGTTTGGACAACTGATGAATATATGTGGAGAAAGAAGTAAGTTTCTCTTTCTATTTCACAAGAAATCATATAATAGAAGCTGGCGTTCTGGCTCCGCCTGACGCCAAGTACAGTCTGACAGGGGCCGCCCGGGTGACTGAACAGATATTAACGAGGCGTTGTGATTCAGAGACTACATGCCAGGGAGTTTACCTGCCTCCGGCGGTGAGCGTTCATATCTGATCGTCCAGTATGCAAAACGTGGCAGGAACATCAACAAGATATTTGGGGAAGCCCAAATCCTGCCCCAAATGTGACGGCAAGCTACCTGATTTGGGTCATGATTTTTCCCTTTTTCCCAGAGGAGGAAATTTCGGTCCTCTGTCAGCAAATACTGTTGCCGTGGGGGGGGGGGGGGGGAGCGGGTATTCACAATCACGTTTTATCTAGTATGGATTCATTTTTCAGCCAAAAGCTGTTGACCAGGGGGGGGGGGGGGGGGGGGTGCGGTCAGTTGTAATCCCAATCATGTTTTATCTAGTGTGAATCGGTAACTTGTTACTTCTGCCCAAAAAGTCGAAAACTTTACCTACATTTACAATTCTGCCACTAAATTTAAAAGCTGCCCCAAAATTTTCAAACCTGCCCCAAATTTTCAAAAGCTGACCCAATTTTTATGTGTTGGTGCCAACCTTTCCCCCGACGAGATCTCGTCGAAACTTGCCACGTTTTGCATACTGGCTGATTGTGGCCCAGAACAGTGGACATGAAACCAGGCCCACTAGTCCTGTCAAAATTACTTAACATAGGGAGGTAATTCTTTCACCACAACCCATTTTTAGATCTGCTCTACAAATCTGCTATCTCAGTCCAAAAGCCCATGGTAAAGGTGAACTATCCCCTTTAAAGGGACATTGCCACCTTTCTGAAAGTTGTCAAATATACGCCGGTTGTACCCGAAAATAGGAAGTAAGTGCTGCTGAAAACGATGGTGATATGTTTTTTTCTCGAAAACGACACTTAACTTGATAAAAATTAAGTTGTTTAAATTTGGGATGATGACATATTGAGCTCTAGAGAGCTATATAGAAATCCTTTACGCTGCCAAAATATGGCACATTTTTTTCTAGACAATTCTGGCGCTTTGAATACAAAACCAACCATTGAACGTATGCTTCTTCGTACACCACCGTCAAACTAGGAGCAGATTTATTCCAAATGTAGTTTGATATTTGAGGCATCTCGATTTCGCTGAAAATTGATACACTGACCATATCCGATACGCTGATCACGAATCCAATGTTTTTGATCTGGGATTGTTTCGTACCTTACGAAATACGGACGGTCATACGTACATACGAACAGGGACGTCGGAACTATGTTCAAGTTGGGGGGGGGGGGGGCCGGAGGCATTCTGAAGTCGATTCTTTCCATGCAACGCCCATAGGCGTAATGGTAAAATAAAAAATGTGGGGGGGGGGGGGGGGGGGGGGCTGCCCCCCCCCTGTTCCTACGCCTATGCATACGTAGGTCCGCCGGGTATCTCGATTTCGCTGAAAATTGTTCCACAAACCATATCCGATGCGCTGATCACGAATCCAATGTTTTTGGTCTTGGATTTTCGTATCTTACGAAATACGGACGGTCATACATACGAAGGTCCGCCGTGTATCTCGATTTCGCTGAAAATTTGTGTACAGAGTACAGACCATACAGCATACTTAGGACACTGATCACGAAATCTTCCGTTTGATATTCCGATTTGTATTCTTGATGATTTTATTTCGCAGACAGTGTAATGCTTTCTACATTTATTTTCGTATCGCAGTGCAGGGAACAGTTAACAGTATCATACACGACATTGTGCCCACCCTTGACTAGCCAGATGCAACAACCTGATCAACTATTATCAAACCGAAATGTGCTTCCTTCACGAATAATGCGACAAAATGCATCCTTTGGTTACCAAAACCACACGACAGTGTCCCTATTCAGCCTTTACCGAGCAAAATAAAAAAGGTACCGTACAACACAGCCATCCAGATTATTTAAATGAGAACGATCTGCTTCAGGCAAAAACGCAGGTGAAGGGAAGGGAAATAGACCGGCCGGAAGTGGGCGGCCACCTTGCTGCGCTCGGTCAGCTGGCCAGCCCTGCCTGCCTCCTTCGAGGGACGCTTGGCCGCTGAGCTCGGCTCCGACTCGGACTGGGGCAGACGCTTCTTTACCGCCTGTGGGTAGAGAGGGGCGGTCAACTCAAGGGGGGGGGGGAGCTCAGGTCATGGCACGACCACACCAACATACAGTACAACAACCAGCGTACAACAACCAGGGTCAGACACAGCAGCAGGTCACATGGGATCAGACACAGCGGCAGGTCACACGGGTCAGACACAGCAGCAGGTCACACAGGTCAGACACAGCGGCAGGTCACACAGGTCAGACACAGTGGCATGTCACATGGGGTCAGACACAGCAGCAGGTCACACAGGGTCAGACACAGTGGCAGGTCACACAGGGTCAGACACAGTGGCAGGTCACACAGGGTCAGACACAGTGGCAGGTCACATGGGGTCAGACACAGTGGCAGGTCACACAGGGTCAGACACAGTGGCAGGTCACATGGGGTAAGACACAGGGTAAAACACTTTCTGTCAGTGCACCATCTTATGTACAGTATGACGTCACATCATCATATGGTAACATCAGAAAAACAGAGGCATTGTGCACCAGGGCAGCATTTCCATATTTCTTCTGACGAAGCCATTATTATTATAAATAGGTTAGATTAGGTTAGGTTGCATTAATACATCGGACAACTTATTTACGCTTTAGGGTTAGGTTTTGTCTACAAGATGGTCTGGGGGTCTGGGGTACAACAGCTCCCAGTAGGGCTGCAGCGCAGTGAGCGGATTGTTCTAAACGTTGGTCCCTGTAACCGTAATTGCTGTAAAGGTTAGGTCAGGTTTGATTATGTTATTATAATTGCTTCCTGACACAACCTGGTTAGGTTTAATGCCTTTGTCAGAAGAAATATGGACTTTTTGCTGTGGTGCACATTGCAGCTGCTTTTCTGATGTTACCATATGCTGCCATACTGTGAATGGAATTACACGGCGCACTGACAGGTACCTACCTGAGTCGAATATTACCTACCTGTATCACTTTTGGTCAAATAATCTTACATTTCCATAATTTATAATTTTGCTCACTGAACAATGAACATCATCACTAGCAAACATATTGATAGAACACCACTGGCGGATACAGTTGCAGTGGAATACCAGTGGGCATAGCCCCTGCCAAATGTGAACAAAATGCAGAAAATTGGCATGTTTCAGCATTTCATATACAATATAAGCAACTTTTATTTGGTGAAATGTGTTTTGAAATCCTCCTCAGGGTAACGTAAAAGTACAATTTCCTCTTTCAATTTTGTAATGTGTCAAAACCTTCTTTTCAATCTTAAAATAGTGGCACGTGGCACATTTTCCCACTAATTTTTTTTTACAAAAGTATCCGTCATAGGCGTCTGATTACCCAAATATTTTTTCTCCTAATGCTAAACAAATTGCCTTTTGTCTGGCTTATGCTCTTGTGATATTTGAAACGATAATCACAGCATAATTAATGAATACGTTGATAGGAAAATAGGAACCTGTTGGGCCGTTAGCTGTTGGTAAATGAAATAGCATGACGACTCACCTGTACACCGTAGTATAAATCTTTGATTCGCCACACACAGCACAGGGTATTCGAGGCATACCTGATTGCTCTTAAATTGAAATTATTGACTTAAAAAGATTCAAACTGGTCAAATGTTGATGGCACTGCGTAACACATCAATCAACGATCAAACATCACGATTCGCGATCATAGAAAATCAAGGTTTCATTCCAAACAAGTGCACCCGGCCATAACGAGAGCTGACGTCATCGGTACAAAACTCCATATAAGGGTGGGCCTTACTAAGGCCCAAATTTTAAAATCACAATTGAATTTCTCTTAGTCCAGATATCTGTGTTTGTTTTCAATGTTACCCCCCTAAGTTTCGCTCTAAGGTCACTAACTTAGCTATCTCAACTCAAAACTAGTGTTAAGGTGGGAATGTCCCTTTAAGTGTGTCAGTACTCAGTATTGTTTACATTTTAATAGCATGAAAAGTCTGAGGATAGGATGTGGCGATGTGTCTGCAGTTATGGAAGTTAACTATAGTGTCTGTCTTGACAACAGGAACAGTATTATTTCACTTAAAGTATGCCACCAGCTACAGGCAGGGCTGCGGAATCGGAGTCTGTCGGAGTCTGCAGTTTTGGCCGGAGTCTGAGTTGCTAAAATGAAAATCTTACCAACTCGGACACCGGCCTGGAGTCAGACTCTCAGTAAACTTTTTTGCAATTGGCAATTACTTTGGTTAGTAGAATAGTTGTCGGCCTAGGAGCATTAACTTTACACCCATTTCAAAAGAAAATGAGTGGAAAATTAAACCAATTGTCTACTCATCTAGCGGTAGATTTCCACTTGATGTTAAGATAGGGCAATCATTTTAACGTAATCTGATGATGATTGGGGTTTTGGACGCACTGACTCTTATGGTCACACAGTGCCAATTGTAACGTCATTGTGCTTATTTCGTCAAGCAGATTCGAATCATACCATGGGTACTAGGTTACCTAAGTCAAATTCAATATTTGACCTCGGGTCAAGGTAATTTAAGGTCATGTGGTGAACCAGGTATGTCATGCTGTGCAATGTCGGACGCGTCTCGACGAGAAATACTCAGTGGTGCTGGTCTCACGTTCTTATCTTCATTTTATGCTATCAAGAGTTATTGGCAAATACGTCAACTCGGATGACTTCACTCTATCTTGTAGGGGTCACTGAGCAATGCAATAATTGTACTTGGGTCATCAAGAATGAGCTATAATAGTACCAGTAAAATGCCTTTTTGGGCGATGACCGAGCGAGACTCTGGTAAAGCTAATACAGGTTTGAGATATGAAACGGTAAGGGAGCACACATGGTAGTAACAGTCATTTTAGTCCTCCAGAAAAATCGCCAGGCCTCAATGCATGCCAGCATAAACATTAAGTTGTACTAAATTGTTCATGACCTCCTTTCTCAAATCCGCCAAAAGGGAGTATGTCCTGAGCGCTGCATGCTTCAATGTATAAATTAATGCTTAGAATAATACATCCATTTTTGATCAAGGATCATTTTTGCATTTTTTTTTCTCTCTTCATTTTGACGTTCGCGTGTGCCAACTGCCACGCGCTGTGGTACCACCTCTATCAGAACGCACTATAACCAAATCAAAATGTATTTGATGGACCTATCCAATGGTGAAATCCCAATCTCAATCGGAGCAGTGGTTGCAAAGTTATTAGCTTCCGAAAAAAACGTCTGTATGGCCGGGTCGGGCCGGGTCAAATATAAATTTGTCTAATAAGTTGACGAGAAACCTCACGAGCGCTTCGCGCCCGCTCGTAATAATCTTAAATAATTATTATGTTCTAATGCGTACATATCTTCTGATACGAAAACATTTGTATATGTTTTCGTTGACTTGCAATGGGAAGTCACGAAACTGACCTTACATTAGGTCACCGATATAAACAAAAATCCGAGATAGCATGGTCGTAGGCATGATTAGCATAGGCATGGCTTGATTACGTCCCGTGAGTTTTGAAGCCCAGCTGCTGCGAGCTGGGCCGGCGGCGGCTGGCTGCGCCAGTGTTCTGAAATTGGGAAAATTACATGCAGATGGGCATGCATTTACCAAAATAGTTACCTCCCAAAATACCTCTTAATTTGAAATAGTTACCTCCCATTCGCCTCCCTTTTTGCCATTTGATTGAGCGTTGTGCAGTATTTGGGTTTCATTATCTGCGTCACCTTTAGGTGATTTGATGACATTTGTATACCTTACGTTTGATCAGATACCTCCATACCTATTACCTACCTACATTTCACGTCGAAACATAGTTGATCAATTGATAGCTTTGTTCACCTGCTGGCTTCTGAGCCACTGCACTGGTGAGAGAGGAGGTAAGAAAGAGGTAACTATTGGCATGTTTCTGGCATGTTTTATATACTCATTCATTAGCGGTCAGATTTGCACAAAAACGTGGCATAGTCTTGTATAGTCTGTTGAGAAGCTTCGGTATCATTTTTGATGAAAAATATATATTCCTGTATTTTAGGTGATTTTTTTTCTTGCATAATGTCAATAGGTCCATTTTGACCTGCTTCGTGCACCGTGATACTTATCATGCTGTTATACATTTTACAGACATGAAATAATATATTTGAAGATTTGAAGACTGCAAAACTACTTTTCAAACGACTTGCATTATTTACAAGTAATGTTATCATTTACGTGGCTTATTTTGTTTTTTACAAGTTGGAAGATTTGTTCTGTAATCTATCGTTATTCTGAGGAGGTAACAATTATACCAGCATGTTTTTATTATAAGACCATCTGCTTATTTATCACACAAAAACAGGTCATTACCAAAAACTTCAACGTTTTTTTTTCACCAGCCGAAACCACTTTAACCTCTGAAATGTCCAATGAATAGTCTTGCAAAATGATTTAGGTCGAGATGTTTTCTGAGGAGGTAACAATTTTTGGGAGGATTATTCAGCGCCAATAATTTAGCTGCCGCAAGGATGCAGCTAACCTGGCGCTGTTTATACAAAATAATCAACGGCGTCTTTGAGGCAGCCAGGGCAATAGAACACTGAGGCCAGGCAGCTTACATACAAAGGCTGCCCTAGGTAATGCAGAAAGTTGTTTGGTGTGGGCATGCTGATGTAGGAGTGGCGGCAGGTAAATACCCTTGTATGTATATGCTGTCTCTTATCTTATTTTTCTTCCCATAATTCAATAAGTTGAGAGAAGTGGGGTACCACTCAGGTTTGGCATACCAGACCAAACATTGCAATGCATGGAGTAAGAATGTTAGGAATGTCTCTCCAAAGTGATTGCTAGGAACTTATATTGTCATAAATCTACTAATTAATGAAATACCACATGCTAATATGTATGGGTAAATAAGGGTATTTGTCAATCATGCTTATAGGGTAAAAGCCTAATCTTCGGACACATCCTAACCTCAGACTGTTCATGCTATCAGACTCGAGTGCAGACAATACAGCTGCACAGTGTTTTACTGAGTGTATTGCTTACATTTGATAGCATGAAAAGTCTGAGGTTAGGATGTCCAGGGTTACATCAGTTGACAGTATTGCCACAATATTTTTTGTTTGTTTTGCCCTAATTATTTACTTGATGGGTTATGCTAGAGGCTAGAGCACAACCCGTCACTTAACCAATAATTAGTTGAACTATATCAATTCAGTGAAATAATAGTTTAAAATTTCATTTTTTCACATGATAGGCTAATAGTTGAACTATATTTTTGCATGGATATTTTGGAATTCACTAGTCTTTCTCAGATCACCTCATAACACATTTATGAACTTTGTGCGGTTGCTATATGTATAAATATGGGTATGCTTCTGCATCCTACTTTGTAATGCAATGCTGCCTGAAATGTGTTTACAACTGTGAGCAAACTATGTAATTATATCATCTTTGTCATATTCCTTACAATCTTGAGTTGAACTGTGAACTGGATCACTATGCTTGCTCAATTGTGTATATCTTGGTTATATTATGAAATGTATATTTCAAAATGAAAATATGTCTATAGGAAACTAGTTTGTATGTGGTTATGCTAACATTGAAAAATATTGAATTGTATCAACTTATGTCATATTCCTTACAATCTTGATGAGGAGTTTCACCTCTGGATGATCACTTATTTCATATTTGTGTAGTATGTGAGTAAAATTAAGATATATTTTGGTTTTCTTATTTTTATTACCTCTTCACATGTTTTTTGGCAGTTTTGTTACCTCTCTGCATGTATTCAAAAAGTAATTTCAGAACACTGAGCTGCGCTGGCCGCTCGGCCGCCTCGGTGCCCATTTCGCGGGTTCCGCCGCCTGCAGGCGAGCGCGACTGGGCCGGACGCGCGGCCGGCACGCCGCACCCATGCTCGGGCGGCGTAGTATTGTTCTCCATACTGTTAAGAATAGACAAACTGAGAAAATAGATGGCATTGCAGATATTGCTTTCTAGCATGCAGTTGGAGAACGGATGTAGGCCGGAGTCGGAGTTGCAGTCGGATTAGGAGTGGCTAAAATTGTGTCTACTCCGCAGCCCTGGCTACAGGCATAAATTTTACATGTCCTGAAGTTTTCAGATGTGCTGATTGCTGATGCTTATTGGTGGCACACAAACCTGTAAATTTGCAAAATTTACCAAATTTACACATTTTACAGCTGGTGTACTTTAAAAAAAATCGCCACAGTCATGTTTTAGTGGCAGGCTGGGTAGTCGGTAGTCACTTGACTCCTGAGCTATACCTCGCTCCACTCAAAATTTGCGGCCAAAGCGCTTTCAGAAATTTGCATTGCATTTGCATTTTGCAATTGACCCTAAAATGTATTGTGATATTTGTTTGCGTGCTGCTATTATTAAAGCGCTTCGGCCGCAAACTTGGAGTGGAACGAGGTATACCCACTTGGGTCATGCCTCATGGTAGTTGGGTGCATCGAGGCTTCTGTGGTGGGAGAGATGAAAAGGCCACACAATTGATAACTTGAATCACACAAACTATATTTTTTCAACACATGCTTTTGTATTGCCTGCCAAATTAGTAATACCTAATTTGTTTATACAAAAATGGTTTTAATGAGTGTTTTTTTAATATATTCAAAATGTATTAAGCTCAAGTGAATATAACTCAATTAACCTTAGCCTACTGCTGTTTAACTTAAATGATAGGTAATTTGAAGAACAGTCAATTAGTTAATTAAAACTCAAAGGAAACAAATCAAATATGCAAAATCTGTAACTTACAACTGCTTTTACTTGAAAGATTTACTGCCAAACTTTACTGGTGTATATGTTATCATTGACAAATTTTAACCATCTCGGCCACAACAAATTAGTCTTCATTTTTATAATGTCATTCTATCTGACAACACATTTGTTTCAGTCTATAACACATCACTTCAGTCTATAACATCACTTCAGTCTATAACACATCACTTCAGTCTATAACACATCACTTCAGTCTATAACACATCACTTCAGTCTATAACACATCACTTCAGTCTATAACACATCACTTCAGTCTATAACACATCACTTCAGTCTATTACACATCATTAACTGGGGGAACCCTTGGGTGCCCTCCCTACATCAATTTCATGTCTTATGTGCTAAAATGGAGGAATTTTATCCTTTTTTAGATTAAGTCAATTTAGTGTGGTTACCACACGAGTCTGGTAAGAAAATCAGCTAAGCCCTTATAGATTGTACAAAGTCAAATGTTGAGCAAAATGCTATAAAATGTCGAAATATAGCAAATTGCAAGGGATAAAAATGTTTATCTCAGTTTTTATTTGTATTTTGGTCTACAACCACATTGTGGGGAATTACAACTATTTTGTGGGGACAATATTCATACAACTCAAATTTTCAGAACTATTAAAAACACATTTGGAGAATCGCATATGGATGATGCCCAAACCAAATCTAACAAATAGCACCATTTTTGACTGAGTTATGGCTCCTAAAGTATGAGTTGAGTAATTCATATATCATTTTTTGAAACTGTTAATTTGGTTTTAATGACCAGATTGGGAACACATTAACATCACCAGTATATTTCTGAGACAAAACTGGTCTAGCAATATGTCTTTTTCATTACACAATTCCAAATTTTGACCTCATGTGACCTGGCCTTGTCCTGAACATCACATGAACTTCACTTAAGCCCATTGCATAAGGTTAGGTTGTGATAGTAGCTATCACTTCACTATACAATTATGTGTAAAATAATCCATTAAACATGTATCATATGATTTCAGTAGATATCTTGCTAATACTGTCCTTTATGATGTGACCATGACCTTTACCTTCGCTTACAATCTCATTTTTGCTCATACAGGATGTATATGATACCCTTTAGAGCACTTTGGGCGACAATGGTCGCAAACCAAAGCTTGGGGTGGAAAGTATGGCCCATCCATTCAAATTCCTTGATTTGTCCTTTGCCCTGCTCTTGACCTGACATTTGATCTGAATTTAAAAAATAGAGTATGCTTTAGATGCGTCTCATTTAAAGCTTTTGATTGCCACCTGGTGCGTCTTGCTGAGATCATTGGTTTGGTGAAGCAGGGGGCAATATTTGCCCTGTCAATAGCGTTCGGCTGAGACCCCAGTGAGCCCAGTCAATGGAGGGATAAGACTTGTGTTTTGTGCCAGTGTGCTATGACGAGCGTGGTTGATGATGGTTTCTCCAGCGTCTGATTGTTTGTTCCTCCGACCCTCAGTGAACTAATCGGCAATGGCATCGAAGGCCGTGTGCGTTCTGCGCGGAGATGTCGTCAGCGGTGTGGTCTACTTCGAACAGACTGTACGTATTCACACCATTTACTGGCAACATTACAACATTACACACCATTTACTGGCAACATTACACACCATTTACTGGCAACATTACACACCATTGACTGGCAACATTACACACCATTTACTGGCAACATTACAACATTACACACCATTTACTGGCAACATTACACACCATTTACTGGTAACATTACAACATTACACACCATTTACTGGCAACATTACACACCATTTACTGGCAACATTACAACATTACATACCATTTACTGGCAACATTACAACATTGCACACCATTTACTGGCAACATTACAACATTACACATCATTTACTGGCAACATTACAACATTACACACCATTTACTGGCAACATTACAACATCACACACCATTTACTAGCAACATTACAACATTACACACCATTTACTGGCAACATTACAACATTACACACCATTTACTGGCAACATTACAACATTACACACCATTTACTGGCAACATTACACACCATTTACTGGCAACATTACACACCATTTACTGGCAACATTACAACATTACACACCATTTACTGGCAACATTACACACCATTTACTGGCAACATTACAACATAACACACCATTTACTGGCAACATTACAACATTACACACCATTTACTGGCACCATTACAACATTACACATCATTTACTGGCAACATTACACACCATTTACTGGCAACATTGCACACCATTTACTGGCAACATTACAACATTACACCATTTACTGGCAACATTACAACATTACACACCATTTACTGGCAACATTACAACATTACACACCATTCACTGACAACATTACAACATTACACACCATTTACTGGCAGGCGGGCAAAGCTGTTCCAGCAAGGTGGCAATATGTCTGCTGATATGTTAATTACACCCATGAACCGATTTACGAAACAGGTTACGACTAACAATATGTCATACTTTTGCAAGTTGAAATTAGTTAGAATTAGCCTCTACCTGGTCACATGAGTGTGACCACTCAACTAGCTACAGTAATCCATAAATATAATTTTCATATCTGATTGTGAAGACATCGGTGTATTGCGGCGGTCAGTGGTCTGTCGCAGTTAACAGTGATCGCCATTAACAGTGACCGCCGTTAACAGTGACCGCCGTTAACAGTGACCGCCGTTAACAGTGACCGCCGTTAACAGTGACCGCCGTTAACAGTGACCGCCGTTAACAGCGACCGCCGTTAACAGTGACCGCCGTTAACAGTGACCGCCGTTAACAGCGACCGCCGTTAACAGTGACCGCCGTTAACAGTGACCGCCGTTAACAGTGACCGCCGTTAATAGCGACCGCCGTTAACAGTGACCGCCGTTAACAGTGACCGCCGTTAACAGTGACCGCCGTTAACAGCGACCGCCGTTAACAGTGACCGCCGTTAACAGCGACCGCCGTTAACAGTGACCGCCGTTAACAGCGACCGCCGGTAACAATGACCGCCGTTAACAGCGACCGCCGTTAACAGTGACCGCCGTTAACAGTGACCGCCGTTAACAGTGACCGCCGTTAACAGTGACCGCCGGTAACAGTGACCGCCGTTAACAGTGACCGCCGTTAACAGTGACCGCCGTTAACAGCGACCGCCGGTAACAGTGACCGCCGGTAACAGTGGCCGCCGTTAACAGCGACCGCCGTGCCTCGTGCTCCCACTCGCCTCACCTCGCTCTGTATGTGTGGTGCCGCCGCAGGGCTCCGACCAGCCGGTGAAGATGACTGGCGAACTGAAGGGCCTCGCCAAGGGCCATCACGGCTTCCACATCCACGAGTTCGGGGACGGCACCAACGGTACGACCGACGCGGCCAGTCAAGGGCAATTGTGTCGGTGTGCTGCCAGTTCTGTTACTGGGCAGATCTGCGGATTGCCCCAATGTGTTGGGAGGAATGGGAACCAGTGTGTGATCCTGAATCAAACATGGGTCATATAGCAGTTGTTTTGGTATTTACTTTGTATTACTCCGGCATTTGTCTCCACCGTAAAGGAAGATTTCCTGTGAAGTTCGGAAGCATTACATTAATCCAAGGATAGCTCACTAAAGATATTATCCATTTACAAAACGTTTTATTTCGGACCCCGAGACGTTTTTTGAATAATGAACACACTGCGTGCTATGTCACGGCATAGTGTGAAATTTCCCAAATATTGCAGCTAGGTGTGTCGCACCCTGTCCTTGCTCCAACAAGCCTCTGGATCCCTGCCCCGCCGGTCCGCACCCTGTCCTTGCTCCAACAAGCCTCTGGATCCCTGCCCCGCCGGTCCGCACCCTGTCCTTGCTCCAACAAGCCTCTGGATCCCTGCCCCGCCGGTCCGCACCCTGTCCTTGCTCCAACAAGCCTCTGGATCCCTGCCCCGCCGGTCCGCACCCTGTCTTTGCTCCAACAAGCCTCTGGATCCCTGCCTCGCAGGCTGCGTGAGCGCCGGTCCGCACCCTGTCCTTGCTCCAACAAGCCTCTGGATCCCTGCCCCGCCGGTCCGCACCCTGTCCTTGCTCCAACAAGCCTCTGGATCCCTGCCCCGCAGGCTGCGTGAGCGCCGGCCCGCACCCTGTCCTTGCTCCAACAAGCCTCTGTATCCCTGCCCCGCAGGCTGCGTGAGCGCCGGCCCGCACTACAACCCGTACGGCAAGACCCACGGCGGACCGGCCGACGAGGTGCGCCACGTCGGCGACCTGGGCAACGTGACGGCCGGCGGCGACGGCGTGGCCAAGGTGGACATCACCGACAAGATGGTGACGCTCTCCGGACCGCACAGCGTCATTGGGCGCACCCTCGTGGTGAGTCTGTGTCTGAGGGCTGTGGGAGGGGCGAGGGGGCTCATGTCATGCATCCTGGTAGTGAGTAGACGGCTGTGTGAGGGGCGAGGGGGCGCCATGTCATGACGGCTGTGTGAGGGGCGAGGGGGCGCCATGTCATGAGGGCAGTGGGAGGAGCGAGGGGGCTCATGTCATGCATCCTGGTAGTGAGTAGACGGCTGTGGGAGGAGCGAGGGGGCTCATGTCATGCATCCTGGTAGTGAGTAGACGGCTGTGGGAGGAGCGAGGGGGCTCATGTCATGCATCCTGGTAGTGAGTAGACGGCTGTGGGAGGAGCGAGGGGGCTCATGTCATGCATCCTGGTAGTGAGTAGACGGCAGTGGGAGGAGCGAGGGGGCTCATGTCATGCATCCTGGTAGTGAGTAGACGGCTGTGGGAGGAGCGAGGGGGCTCATGTCATGCATCCTGGTAGTGAGTAGACGGCTGTGGGAGGAGCGAGGGGGCTCATGTCATGCATCCTGGTAGTGAGTAGACGGCTGTGGGAGGGGCGAGGGGGCTCATGTCATGCATCCTGGTAGTGAGTAGATTGGGCCGGGGAGGGGACAGGAGTCATTGTCGGTTTCATCATCATTATGGGTAGTTTGGCGGTACAGTGTCCAAGTGATGCTAAAAGTGGATCTTCTTTCTGCGTCGTTTTGGTTTGACGCCGGGTGTTATTCGTGTTTTGCTGGTCACCGTCGTGTCGTCTTCTCTTAGAAGTGGTACTAAAATGGTCCCATCACGACAGCTTTCAAAACTGGGACTGCTCAGGGGCGGTTACTGATCACTCCACCTCCCTTGAGAATACTCTTGAACGCTAGCCATTGCGTGGTTTCAAGAATCTGAAAGCTCCTGAACACTTCGTTTGAAATATTACAAGTAAAAGGTACAGTATTGTAAAAGGCGAGGCGGATGGCGGTGAATCAGCGGTTTGTCCTTACAGCCTTATTTTCAAACTGGTGAACGCCACAATCGTCTGATATTATCCAGCACTGCAGTATTATATTTACCAGCAGTGAGTTAGTTCGCTGAACGCACAGCGTCGCTGCTGATGCCGCTGACTGTTATTTTCTGTCCGGGCGCTTCCCCTCTCCGCGTGGGTGCGGGGGAGGAGAAATCTGTGCAGAGTTCTCGGTAACCTCCCTCGGCGGCTGGCGGCGGCACCATTACTGCTCATTTCGTCTGCGGACGGCGTCTCTTTAGTGTGCCCAGGTGCCATGCACACCTGAACATCACACGGAAACGGCGTACTTTGACTTTTGTCGCACACAGCCGGCCGTCCAAACACGACCGCATGGTGCGCCTGCCGCGGCGGCTGGGACGCCCCCACTGCCGCCCCTGTCTGGCGCCCCGTGTGACCTTCAGTCTGTGTACTGAGAGCGGGCTGCGGTGACTCCAGAGCAGGGCGGCGGCGCGCGGCGGACGGGGGCGTGATTCAGCGGTTTGTTCGCGGCTCTCAGTCGGTGGAGAGTAGAGCTGCCACTTTCGTGGCGGGCTAATGTCGGCCTTGGTCCGAAGCTTTTACATTGTATGCATCCGCAGCTATCCACCAGCTCATACTAGCGACTGATTATCCACGGAACTGGGATAGAAAACTAGTTAAGAATCGAAGTGTTTAGGCCGTCTGCTATCGGATTGAGCATTATATATTATTTCCCAAAGGAAATGTCGATTCTGAGTTGATGTCCCCCCCCCCCCCCCTATCAGCTAATCAAACGCATTACCCCATACTTGAGTTTATAATGTATATGCCTGCCACTGGCGGGCTGATAAGACTGAATAGCGGCAGCTCCTTGATATGCCTGCCACTGGCGGGCTGATAAGACTGCATAGCGGCAGCTCCTTGATATGCCTGCCACTGGCGGGCTGATAAGACTGAATAGCGGCAGCTCCTTGATATGCCTGCCACTGGCGGGCTGATAAGACTGAATAGCGGCAGCTCCTTGATATGCCTGCCACTGGCGGGCTGATAAGACTGAATAGCGGCAGCTCCTTGATATGCCTGCCACTGGCGGGCTGATATAGCGGCAGCTCCGTCCGACCCGACTGCTCCTGGGAGCCTTTCTACTGCGAACCGACCCTATCTGCACCCTTGCCGAACATCCTGCAGACTGCAGCCGGGTTTCCCCACTGTGGCTGGGGCTGAGCGTGTGGGGCTTCGATCCCGTGCTGATAGCCACTGCCGCGTTTCGCATGTGTCTGCTCCGTTCCCGTCTGAGCGCCGACTCTGACGCTGGATCGATGTCGAATGCAGACGGGACTGAGATGTCGGTCTTATAGGGAATAGGTCACCTTGAAAGTTGTTTTGAAGTTCAACCATACGGTGCATGTTGAGCTCAAAACTACGAATATGAGTTTGGTTTGGACAACTGATGGATATATGTGGAGAAAGAAGTAAGTTTCTCTTTCTATTTCACGAGAAATCGTACGATATCAGCTGGCGTTACGGCTCCCCAGCTCCGCCTGACGCCAAGTACAGTCTCTGACAAGAGGCCGCCGCGCCGCCCGGGCGGCTGATCAGATATTAACGAGGCGTCGTGACCAGAGACTAGGTGCCAGAGAGTGTACCTGCATCCGGCGGCGAGCCGGCGGCGGCGAGCGGCGAGCGAAATGTCCTGATCGTGGCCCGGAACAGCGGACATGAAACCGGGCCCACTAGTCCTGTGTCGAAATTACTTAACGTAGGGAGGTAATTCTTTCACCACAACCCATTTTTTAGATCTGCTATACAAATCTGCTATCTCAGTCCAAAACTCCATGTTGAAGGTGAACTATTCGGTTTAACCCGCGCACTGCAGGGGGTTTGCGCCGAACACGAACTGCAGGGGGGGGGGGTGATTTCCGCCGCCCCCGTGAGATCTCGAAAACTACGCAACGTAGCGACAAACGGAAAATGGCATTTGATAGCTTGATAAAAGTTCTATCGAAAGTATTTCAGTATTGTTTTAGGTCAGATCAAAATTGAGGTCACCAGAGGTCATTAAAGGCCAAATTGTCCAGTTTTTTCCCTGTTTTAAGACTTCGCTCCAGAAATTCCCATATATCTCGGAAACTATGCTAGTTAGAAACAAACTGAAAAAGCAAATGCCAGGCAGCGAAATTTTCAATGGACGAGTTGTCCTCAAATTTGATCTCAGGTCAATATTTGAGGCTCCAGAGGTCAAAATGGGGAAACTGCTGTTTTTTTTCCTTCCAAATCGTGTTTCGCTATTTACTTTTTACTTAATACAGGTAACGGAAAACTGTTTACGCCATTGTGTTCATCTCGTCAAGGCGCTTCGAATGATATGCATGGTGACCTTGTTAAGTTAACTTAACAAATTTACACCTTACATATCAGATTTCGATAGAACTACGTGTCTGGGGTTATTTGGGCCGTATTCACGCTGTGCAATTTCCAGCCCCGTCCGTCGAATGGTTTTCTAGTTTCAGCCTCGGGCAACTTTGTAATGTTATGCAAAACTAATTTTCAGCGGGCAATATCACCCATCTAAATCATGCGAGTCATACAAACCTATAATCATCAGGAGCATCATGAACCATAGATAAACCCTCGCCCTACGGTGGGGGGGGGGGGGCTGACAGCCCCCCCCCTGAGGTTTTCTTGCATAACTTTTTACACATGCGGTGCATCTTGCTGAAATTTTCGGTACCTGAGTTTACAACAATTATACGCATGCTTTAAAAATTTAATTGAAATTGGTTGAGTAGTTTGGGGGATAATCATGTTTTGATGACGTCATGTTGGTGGAAAAACTATAAATATTTGGGAAAAAAATGGTAGAAAACAGCATTTTAAAGGAAATTACAAACTCAATTCACCAAAGATACAAAATGGCATTCTCTTTAAAATGACACTCTGATTTACAAAATTTTGGGTTTTTGACCCCTAAAATTAAAAAAAAAACTTTTTTTAATCCCCACAAAATCAAAATTTTCAAAGATATTAGAAAAACCGGAATATATGTGAGAGAACTGAGTATGGACAATACCCATATCAAATTTCAAAGCAATATCTTCATTTTTGACTGAGTGGCTCCCTATTTTGACTAAGATGGCTCCCTAAGTGTAAGAAACTGATGACGCCATTTGTAAAAATAACGTTTTTTTTACTTTTTTGACTAGATACGAACAAATAATTACCTTTTCAGTATTTCTGAGCAAAAACTGGTCTAGTAACATGCCTTTTATTTACATTTATCAATTTCTAATTTTGAGGTTTTCTGAAGAGTAAAATCGCTGTTCTGGACGTGGTAAATCCGTGGTCATTCACTTGACCTGGAAGGTCATCCGTTGACCTGAAACCTAAAAATCACATACTGTTAGATTCCTCTCATGATAGGCAACATGCTGGTTCTTACCGCATTGCTCCAAGTTGCTTGGTTTAGAAGTTAACCCGCGAGTTACTGGGGTATATTTCATAACGCGACTTACTGGGGGGGGGGGGGGCTATTTTTGCCCCCCCCCCCCGCCCTCTGATCTCCGAAACTACTGGACCGAATGTAAAAATTCAAACTGCATTCGATAGCCCTGGGAAATTGATCGAGGTAAACATAATATTGTTGACCTTGGGGTCACCGATGACGTCACAGGTCAGGTAAAGTACAAAATGTTTGACCGTGTCAAAAGGTCTATGGATGGAATTGTCGCGCAACATTGCGTCATTACTTGCGTTACATTGCGTTACAACTTTAAATTTGGTACACATATTCACCGCATAAGTCTCGATCACATATTTCGGTTTTTGGATAATTCTGATTTTTTCTTGAATTAAAAGAAAAAAATGTAATTGGATTTCTCAAAATTTTGAATAAAAAATAACTCAAAAATCCGAGATAGCAGTTGGATAGACCGGTATATCGTCAGTAATTTGATTTAAAACAATGTAGTTTATCTCAAATATCGTACCTTTGACAGCGTTTTCCGCAAACCATTATTTTGCAACAAAAAACTGAAGAACATGACGTCACTCTGACGTCATTCCCGGTTGACCTATCATAGCCTCATATTTTTACTTTTGCCAACATGTGTAGAATTGATGTGAGAGAAGGTACTGCAAGTTTGGCAACGTACCGGTGTTCGTTTAGGAGTTATTGCAACAACAAAAAACGGGAGGGGGCAAAAAATAGCCCCCCCCGTAATTTGCGGGTTAACAGGGGCCTGCCAGCCCCCCCCCCCCCGTAGGGCGAAGGTGATAAAAGCTCCCGTAGGGCGAGGGTTAACACGCGCACTGAAAGGGGGGGGGGGCACTTTTGTGCCCTTCCCCCACACATGGTTTTAGGAAATAACTCGTAAACGAAAAGAGGCAGGCCACTGCTACTTCGTCACATTTAAGCAAACTCAACAGCGGATCGTTTGACGCCCAACAAATTAAAATCTGTCTGTAAATTTTTGAGTTATCTGGATTTGAAATAGAAGATGGCGACGAGAATCGCGGTCGGGTAAGCGATATATCAGGCACCAGCGGTCGGATCAGGATGATTCAAACGCCGTTCGGCATCTCTGGGTAACCCAGTGTCCTAGCATTGGGAAATTTAGGTGGAAAATGACACTCCATGAATACTATTTTTCCACTCTTTTTCCTGAGTTTTACTGTGAATTTTCCACTCTTTATTTTAAAATGTATTGGATAATTGGAAACCTGATACTTATTTGTGGATGTAATGATAGGGACAGCCTGTGGATGAAAAGACATGTAAGAATTGGCATAGGTAATAACTAATTTTGGTGAGCAGGTAATTGGGTGATAAAGCCTGGTACATATGCTTTTTGGTTGAATTTTCCACTCTTTATACTTATTTTTAGTCAGAATTTTCCACTCCGCACCCCATTTCCAAAGCAATTCTAGGAGCCTGGGGTAACCTGATGTCAGAAACATCTCACTGACCCCATTATGGTGACCTATGACGTCACAGAGATGTCAAGTACAAAATGCCTAGTTTTGACCCCCTGTGACCTCATTGACCTTTAAGATATTGAACTAGGTTCACCCAAATTTTAGCAAATGTAGATCATCATAGCAGCTACCTATCCTGTAAGTTGTATCGCTCTTGCTCTCATACTTTCGGACATCTCAGGGGGTGGGCAGAACCAGACGCCTCTATCGGCGAAATATTGAATTATGTCATCGCGTGATCTTGATCACTGAGTGGAATATGTTGTCACGTGATTCGAAGGCACCCTACTATTCCACATAAACAAATCACGAATTTTAACTGAGAACATTACACAATCACTGAATTGACTTTAGGTCATATGTAAAAATGAAGAGATAAAAAAATATATTAGAAATTTTCAAAATAAATATTGCATTATATTAATTTGTGGTCAATGGTGATTCTGATGATATATAGGTTTATATAATTCGAATTATTTATATGGCAGATATCGCAGGCTGAAAATTAAGGGTTTTGCGCGACACCGAAAGGATGCCTGAGGCTAACTCGAAAACCATTTGACGGACGGAGCTGAAAATTTCACATCACGAATATACGGCCCAGATTGCCCCGACACATAGTTTGATCGAAATATGAGATGTAGAGTGGTCGATCTGACCTGGAATAAATGCCCCAGCTTCCAGGCTGTCATGGCTCCGCACGACGGGAGATGTAGAGATGTAGAGATGTAGAGTGGTCGATCTGACCTGGAATAAATTCCCCAGCTTCCAGGCTGTCATGGCTCCGCACGACGGGAGATGTAGAGATGTAGAGTGGTCGATCTGACCTGGAATAAATGCCCCAGCTTCCAGGCTGTCATGGCTCCGCACGACGGGAGATGTAGAGATGTAGAGTGGTCGATCTGACCTGGAATAAATTCCCCAGCTTCCAGGCTGTCATGGCTCCGCACGACGGGAGATGTAGAGATGTAGAGTGGTCGATCTGACCTGGAATAAATGCCCCAGCTTCCAGGCTGTCATGGCTCCGCACGACGGGAGATGTAGAGATGTAGAGTGGTCGATCTGACCTGGAATAAATGCCCCAGCTTCCAGGCTGTCATGGCTCCGCACGACGGGAGATGTAGAGATGTAGAGTGGTCGATCTGACCTGGAATAAATGCCCCAGCTTCCAGGCTGTCATGGCTCCGCACGACGGGAGATGTAGAGATGTAGAGTGGTCGATCTGACCTGGAATAAATGTCCCAGCTTCCAGGCTGTCGTGGCTCCGCACGACGGGAGATGTAGAGATGTAGAGTGGTCGATCTGACCTGGAATAAATGCCCCAGCTTCCAGGCTGTCATGGCTCCGCACGACGGGAGATGTAGAGATGTAGAGTGGTCGATCTGACCTGGAATAAATGCCCCAGCTTCCAGGCTGTCATGGCTCCGCACGACGGGAGATGTAGAGATGTAGAGATGTAGAGTGGTCGATCTGACCTGGAATAAATGCCCCAGCTTCCAGGCTGTCATGGCTCCGCACGACGGGAGATGTAGAGATGTAGAGTGGTCGATCTGACCTGGAATAAATGCCCCAGCTTCCAGGCTGTCGTGGCTCCGCACGACGGGAGATGTAGAGATGTAGAGTGGTCGATCTGAGCTGTAATAAATGCCCCAGCTTCCAGGCTGTCATGGCTCCGCACGACGGGAGATGTAGAGATGTAGAGTGGTCGATCTGAGCTGTAATAAATGCCCCAGCTTCCAGGCTGTCATGGCTCCGCACGACGGGAGATGTAGAGATGTAGAGTGGTCGATCTGACCTGGAATAAATGCCCCAGCTTCCAGGCTGTCATGGCTCCGCACGACGGGAGATGTAGAGATGTAGAGTGGTCGATCTGACCTGGAATAAATGCCCCAGCTTCCAGGCTGTCATGGCTCCGCACGACGGGAGATGTAGAGATGTAGAGTGGTCGATCTGACCTGGAATAAATGTCCCAGCTTCCAGGCTGTCATGGCTCCGCACGACGGGAGATGTAGAGATGTAGAGTGGTCGATCTGACCTGGAATAAATGCCCCAGCTTCCAGGCTGTCATGGCTCCGCACGACGGGAGATGTAGAGATGTAGAGTGGTCGATCTGACCTGGAATAAATGCCCCAGCTTCCAGGCTGTCATGGCTCCGCACGACGTGTGGCAGCCAGAGATGTTAATTAATCGAGAGGCTCCATTCGGGACTTCCCGACGGGTAAAGGCCATATTGCAGGACTGACCCAGTCGGGCGCACTGGGTGTCCGTACACTCTCTTACATCACCTCAGGCTTTTATTGTTTTCAGGCGTTTAGGTGTTCAGGCTCAGGTGTTTATGGTACCCCTACATGCCTTTGAGGGCTGTCGTGTACTCAGTTCACGTGCTGGTATTCACCCCAATTCAGTCAAAAACATTCCCAAATGCCATCATTAGTTTAGATGAACAAGCGAAACAAATTGTAGCGCTCTAGAAGGAGTGTCATGCGGTTTGCACTTCACTGGAAGAGGGATGCTGCACCAAGGGATGAATGCAGCTTGCACCGCTCGTAGTTGGTGACCCCTGCCACCGGTTCGCACTAGAGTATACGTGACCCGCGAGTCGAGGGTTCGCGTCGCCCCACATTCGGTCTGGCGAAGATCTAAAGGACAAGGGATCGAAAATCTGACACATAGGGTGTTATTTCAATATTTTTGGGTCGGTCTGTCCTGGAATGCCCCACCTGTTACGTCATGCGTGCATTGTTCAGATCGACTATGTTCGAATTACAGGAGCGCGGTTTGCAGGAATAATGCATCACCATTCGTAGATGCCGCCTGATCACCGGCAGCACCAAGCTGGGCTCGTCACGTGACCACGCAGAGGCTGGAGTCGTTTCGAAACTACCTAGGCAGTGTTGATACTGCCGGGCAGTTTTCCTATTGTCTGTAACATATACACGTATAACCTGCGTGTAGTACGTACGCCCCTGAGTACACGTCATGCCAGACGTGTACGTGCTGCCCTTTTACTGTATGTGCCAGCCCTGTGAAGCTTACTGTGAAGCATCCGGTAGCCTGGGCGGTGAGCACGACTTCTACTGTTTCCCGACCACCACATTCTCACCCCCCGAACACACACATTTTGCGTCGTAACCGTGACCATTTCTCCTCGACGACCCACTATTGGCCGGGCGGCTAATCTCGTGATCGGCACTGTCCCGCTTTTCACCGGGTCTGCCGCCCACTGCAGGCGTCGTGACGCGGGGTGGGCAGTGACGTGACGGGTGACCTGCGGAATCGTGACGGGACGAGCCCAGTCAGCATGGTGGGCCGATATCAGCCATGACCGAGACGATAATCGTAGCAGAGATGTTTGTGTGAAACGCAAGTTCCGCGTTATTACGGAGTGTGTTATTACGGAGTGTGTTATTACGGAGTGTGTTATTACGGAGTGTGTTATTACGGAGTGTGTTATTACGGAGTGTGTTATTACGGAGTGTGTTATTACGGAGTGTGTTATTACGGAGTGTGTTATTACGGAGTGTGTTATTACGGAGTGTGTTATTAAGGAACAATGTGTTTTGAGCAGCACTGCACTGCATGCCAATATTGTTCGAGACCTGGACCTTAATCTGTATGCTTCGGTCTAAAGTCTACGAAGCTTTAGACACTTCTGGCACTTTTAAAGCCCATGTCTTAACTTATATAGCATCTCTTTGGCACTACGGTGTATTTTACGAGCGCTGCTTTTAACTTTTACCTTGTCTCATTTATTTTGTTTGTGTATTTATATTTTTAGTTTTTGTCCTAAATATGCATAAGGTATTGTATTTATAGTGTTTTACTGATATTGTGATGTATAGTGTGCTGTCTGATGTCCGTGTCTTTTTTACTTCACCTGTTAGTGGGGGCGACCCTGTTGGTGATGACTTGAATAAATCCATAATTAAGTATGCACCGTTCGTTGTGACCCTGTGTGACCTCTCGCCACTGACACTGTGACCTCCCCACTGCCATCTCTGCTGATTTGACCCCGATGTGACCTCTCACCACTGACACTGTGACCTCCCCACTGCCATCGCTGCTGATTTGACCCCGATGTGACCTCTCGTCACTGACACTGTGACCTCCCCACTGCCATCGCTGCTGATTTGACCCTGTGTAACCTCTCGCCACTGACACTGTGACCTCCCCACTGCCATCGCTGCTGATTTGACCCCGATGTGACCTCTCGCCACTGACACTGTGACCTCCCCACTGCCATCTCTGCTGATTTGACCCCGATGTAACCTCTCGCCACTGACCTGTGACCTCCCCACTGCCATCTCTGCTGATTTGACCCCGATGTGACCTCTCGCCACTGACACTGTGACCTCCCCACTGCCATCTCTGCTGATTTGACCCCGATGTGACCTCTCGCCACTGACACTGTGACCTCCCCACTGCCATCGCTGCTGATGTGACCCTGTGTAACCTCTCGCCACTGACACTGTGACCTCCCCACTGCCATCTCTGCTGATTTGACCCTGTGTAACCTCTCGCCACTGACACTGTGACCTCCCCACTGCCATCGCTGCTGATTTGACCCCGTGTAACCTCTCGCCACTGACACTGTGACCTCCCCACTGCCATCTCTGCTGATTTGACCCCGATGTGACCTCTCGCCACTGACACTGTGACCTCCCCACTGCCATCGCTGCTGATTTGACCCCGATGTGACCTCTCGCGACTGACACTGTGACCTCCCCACTGCCATCTCTGCTGATTTGACCCCGATGTGACCTCTCGCCACTGACACTGTGACCTCCCCACTGCCATCGCTGCTGATTTGACCCTGTGTAACCTCTCGCCACTGACACTGTGACCTCCCCACTGCCATCGCTGCTGATGTGACCCTGTGTAACCTCTCGCCACTGAGACTGTGACCTCCCCACTGCCATCGCTGCTGATTTGACCCTGTGTAACCTCTCTCCACTGACACTGTGATCTCCCCACTGCCATCACTGCTGATTTGCCCCCGATGTGACCTCTCGCCACTGACACTGTGACCTCCCCACTGCCATCGCTGCTGATTTGACCCCGATGTAACCTCTCGCCACTGACACTGTGACCTCCCCACTGCCATCTCTGCTGATTTGACCCCGATGTGACCTCTCGCGACTGACACTGTGACCTCCCCACTGCCATCGCTGCTGATTTGACCCCGATGTGACCTCTCGCCACTGACACTGTGACCTCCCCACTGCCATCTCTGCTGATTTGACCCCGATGTGACCTCTCGCCACTGACACTGTGACCTCCCCACTGCCATCTCTGCTGATGTGACCCTGTGTAACCTCTCGCCATTGACACTGACCTCCCCACTGCCATCTCTGCTGATTTGACCCCGATGTGACCTCTCTGCAGTGCCACGCTGACGTGGATGACCTGGGCAAGGGCGGCCACGAGCTGAGCAGCACCACCGGTAACGCCGGCGCCCGCGTCTGCTGCGGTGTGATCGGCATCGCCAAGCTGTGAGGTCACGTCACTGCCAGGCTGTGAGGCGACGTCACACTCGGCCAAGTGACGCCACCCGCCTCCGACCCTCAGCGCTTCTCCTGATTGTACCCACACCCGCATGTGTGTTGGCTGTGTTGTGCTTGAGAAAACGCTCCTTTAGCGGTCCGTTGGCGCGTTTTGGAGGATTGTACTCGACCCAGGGCGAGGGGAGGATGTAGATGTGCAAATTGTTTACTCTTCAGCCGTGCGCTGGAACTGTCGTTTGTGAGCACCATACACGTGTACCGAACAGAATACACGTATTCTCCAAGCTGGGAAGTGTGGTTTCAATGGAGGCTCAGTAGTAGAAGTGTGGAAGGTGAGGGTGTTTCTGAGATGGGAGTAGCCGTAGTTCAGTATTAACCCCCGTCCTACGGGGGAGGTACTAAAACGACCCCCTGAGGGTCGTTAGGCTCAGTAGTAGAAGTGTGGAAGGTGAGGGTGTTTCTGAGATGGGAGTAGCCGTAGTTCAGTATTAACCGTCGTCCTACGGGGGAGGTCCTAAAACGACCCCCTGAGGGTCGTTAGGCTCAGTAGTAGAAGTGTGGAAGCTGGAAGGTGACGGTGTTTCTGAGATGGGAGTAGCCGTAGTTCAGTATTAACCCCCGTCCTACGGAGGTCCTAAAACGACCCCCTGAGGGTCGTTAGGCTCAGTAGTAGAAGTGTGGAAGCTGGAAGGTGAGGGTGTTTCTGAGATGGGAGTAGCCGTAGTTCAGTATTAACCCCCGTCCTACGGGGGAGGTCCTAAAACGACCCCCTGAGGTTCGTTAGGCTCAGTAGTAGAAGTGTGGAAGCTGGAAGGTGACGGTGTTTCTGAGATGGGAGTAGCCGTAGTTCAGTATTAACCCCCGTCCTACGGGGGTCCTAAAACGACCCCCTGAGGGTCGTTAGGCTCAGTAGTAGAAGTGTGGAAGCTGGAAGGTGACGGTGTTTCTGAGATGGGAGTAGCCGTAGTTCAGTATTAACCCCCGTCCTACGGCGGAGGTCCTAAAACGACCCCCTGAGGGTCGTTAGGCTCAGTAGTAGAAGTGTGGAAGCTGGAAGGTGACGGTGTTTCTGAGATGGGAGTAGCCGTAGTTCAGTATTAACCCCCGTCCTACGGCGGAGGTCCTAAAACGACCCCCTGAGGGTCGTTAGGCTCAGTAGTAGAAGTGTGGAAGCTGGAAGGTGACGGTGTTTCTGAGATGGCAGTAGCCGTAGTTCAGTATTAACCCCCGTCCTACGGCGGAGGTCCTAAAACAACCCCCTGAGGGTCGTTAGGCTCAGTAGTAGAAGTGTGGAAGCTGGAAGGTGACGGTGTTTCTGAGATGGGAGTAGCCGTAGTTCAGTATTAACCCCCGTCCTACGGGGGTCCTAAAACGACCCCCTGAGGGTCGTTAGGCTCAGTAGTAGAAGTGTGGAAGCTGGAAGGTGACGGTGTTTCTGAGATGGGAGTAGCCGTAGTTCAGTATTAACCCCCGTCCTACGGCGGAGGTCCTAAAACGACCCCCTGAGGGTCGTTAGGCTCAGTAGTAGAAGTGTGGAAGCTGGAAGGTGAGGGTGTTTCTGAGATAGGAGTAGCCGTAGTTCAGTATTAACCCCCGTCCTACGGGGGAGGTCCTAAAACGACCCCCTGAGGGTCGTTAGGCTCAGTAGTAGAAGTGTGGAAGCTGGAAGGTGACGGTGTTTCTGAGATGGGAGTAGCCGTAGTTCAGTATTAACCCCCGTCCTACGGAGGTCCTAAAACGACCCCCTGAGGGTCGTTAGGCTCAGTAGTAGAAGTGTGGAAGGTGAGGGTGTTTCTGAGATGGGAGTAGCCGTAGTTCAGTATTAACCGTCGTCCTACGGGGAGGTCCTAAAATGACCCCCTGAGGGTCGTTAGGCTCAGTAGTAGAAGTGTGGAAGCTGGAAGGTGAGGGTGTTTCTGAGATGGGAGTAGCCGTAGTTCAGTATTAACCCCCGTCCTACGGCGGAGGTCCTAAAACGACCCCCTGAGGGTCGTTAGGCTCAGTAGTAGAAGTGTGGAAGCTGGAAGGTGAGGGTGTTTCTGAGATGGCAGTAGCCGTAGTTCAGTATTAACCCCCGTCCTACGGGGGAGGTCCTAAAACGACCCCCTGAGGGTCATTAGGCTCAGTAGTAGAAGTGTGGAAGGTGAGGGTGTTTCTGAGATGGGAGTAGCCGTAGTTCAGTATTAACCCCCGTCCTACGGGGGAGGTCCTAAAACGACCCCCTGAGGGTCGTTAGGCTCAGTAGTAGAAGTGTGGAAGCTGGAAGGTGAGGGTGTTTCTGAGATGGGAGTAGCCGTAGTTCAGTATTAACCCCCGTCCTACGGGGGAGGTCCTAAAACGACCCCCTGAGGGTCGTTAGGCTCAGTAGTAGAAGTGTGGAAGCTGGAAGGTGAGGGTGTTTCTGAGATAGGAGTAGCCGTAGTTCAGTATTAACCCCCGTCCTACGGGGGTCCTAAAACGACCCCCTGAGGGTCGTTAGGCTCAGTAGTAGAAGTGTGGAAGCTGGAAGGTGACGGTGTTTCTGAGATGGGAGTAGCCGTAGTTCAGTATTAACCCCCGTCCTACGGGGGTCCTAAAACGACCCCCTGAGGGTCGTTAGGCTCAGTAGTAGAAGTGTGGAAGCTGGAAGGTGAGGGTGTTTCTGAGATGGGAGTAGCCGTAGTTCAGTATTAACCCCCGTCCTACGGCGGTCCTAAAACGACCCCCTGAGGGTCGTTAGGCTCAGTAGTAGAAGTGTGGAGGCTGGAAGGTGAGGGTGTTTCTGAGATAGGAGTAGCCGTAGTTCAGTATTAACCCCCGTCCTACGGGGGTCCTAAAACGACCCCCTGAGGGTCGTTAGGCTCAGTAGTAGAAGTGTGGAAGCTGGAAGGTGAGGGTGTTTCTGAGATGGGAGTAGCCGTAGTTCAGTATTAACCGTCGTCCTACGGGGGTCCTAAAACGACCCCCTGAGGGTCGTTAGGCTCAGTAGTAGAAGTGTGGAAGCTGGAAGGTGAGGGTGTTTCTGAGATGGGAGTAGCCGTAGTTCAGTATTAACCCCCGTCCTACGGCGGTCCTAAAACGACCCCCTGAGGGTCGTTAGGCTCAGTAGTAGAAGTGTGGAAGCTGGAAGGTGAGGGTGTTTCTGAGATGGGAGTAGCCGTAGTTCAGTATTAACCCCCGTCCTACGGCGGAGGTCCTAAAACGACCCCCTGAGGGTCGTTAGGCTCAGTAGTAGAAGTGTGGAAGCTGGAAGGTGAGGGTGTTTCTGAGATGGGAGTAGCCGTAGTTCAGTATTAACCCCCGTCCTACGGGGGAGGTCCTAAAACGACCCCCTGAGGGTCGTTAGGCTCAGTAGTAGAAGTGTGGAAGCTGGAAGGTGAGGGTGTTTCTGAGATGGGAGTAGCCGTAGTTCAGTATTAACCCCCGTCCTACGGGGGAGGTCCTAAAACAACCCCCTGAGGGTCGTTAGGCTCAGTAGTAGAAGTGTGGAAGCTGGAAGGTGAGGGTGTTTCTGAGATGGGAGTAGCCGTAGTTCAGTATTAACCGTCGTCCTACGGGGGTCCTAAAACGACCCCCTGAGGGTCGTTAGGCTCAGTAGTAGAAGTGTGGAAGCTGGAAGGTGAGGGTGTTTCTGAGATGGGAGTAGCCGTAGTTCAGTATTAACCCCCGTCCTACGGGGGAGGTCCTAAAACGACCCCCTGAGGGTCGTTAGGCTCAGTAGTAGAAGTGTGGAAGCTGGAAGGTGAGGGTGTTTCTGAGATGGGAGTAGCCGTAGTTCAGTATTAACCGTCGTCCTACGGGGGAGGTCCTAAAACGACCCCCTGAGGGTCGTTAGGCTCAGTAGTAGAAGTGTGGAAGCTGGAAGGTGAGGGTGTTTCTGAGATGGGAGTAGCCGTAGTTCAGTATTAACCCCCGTCCTACGGGGAGGTCCTAAAACGACCCCCTGAGGGTCGTTAGGCTCAGTAGTAGAAGTGTGGAAGCTGGAAGGTGACGGTGTTTCTGAGATGGGAGTAGCCGTAGTTCAGTATTAACCGTCGTCCTACGGGGGTCCTAAAACGACCCCCTGAGGGTCGTTAGGCTCAGTAGTAGAAGTGTGGAGGCTGGAAGGTGAGGGTGTTTCTGAGATGGGAGTAGCCGTAGTTCAGTATTAACCCCCGTCCTACGGGGGAGGTCCTAAAACGACCCCCTGAGGGTCGTTAGGCTCAGTAGTAGAAGTGTGGAAGCTGGAAGGTGAGGGTGTTTCTGAGATGGGAGTAGCCGTAGTTCAGCATTAACCCCCGTCCTACGGGGGAGGTCCTAAAACGACCCCCTGAGGGTCGTTAGGCTCAGTAGTAGAAGTGTGGAAGCTGGAAGGTGAGGGTGTTTCTGAGATGGGAGTAGCCGTAGTTCAGTATTAACCCCCGTCCTACGGGGGAGGTCCTAAAACGACCCCCTGAGGGTCGTTAGGCTCAGTGGTAGAAGTGTGGAAGCTGGAAGGTGAGGGTGTTTCTGAGATGGCAGTAGCCGTAGTTCAGTATTAACCCCCGCCCTACGGGGGTCCTAAAACGACCCCCTGAGGGTCGTTAGGCTCAGTAGTAGAAGTGTGGAAGCTGGAAGGTGACGGTGTTTCTGAGATAGGAGTAGCCGTAGTTCAGTATTAACCCCCGTCCTACGGGGGTCCTAAAACGACCCCCTGAGGGTCGTTAGGCTCAGTAGTAGAAGTGTGGAAGCTGGAAGGTGAGGGTGTTTCTGAGATGGGAGTAGCCGTAGTTCAGTATTAACCCCCGTCCTACGGGGGAGGTCCTAAAACGACTCCCTGAGGGTCGTTAGGCTCAGTAGTAGAAGTGTGGAAGCTGGAAGGTGAGGGTGTTTCTGAGATGGGAGTAGCCGTAGTTCAGTATTAACCCCCGTCCTACGGGGGAGGTCCTAAAACGACCCCCTGAGGGTCGTTAGGCTCAGTAGTAGAAGTGTGGAAGCTGGAAGGTGAGGGTGTTTCTGAGATGGGAGTAGCCGTAGTTCAGTATTAACCCCCGTCCTACGGGGAGGTCCTAAAACGACCCCCTGAGGGTCGTTAGGCTCAGTGGTAGAAGTGTGGAAGCTGGAAGGTGAGGGTGTTTCTGAGATGGGAGTAGCCGTAGTTCAGTATTAACCCCCGCCCTACGGGGGTCCTAAAACGACCCCCTGAGGGTCGTTAGGCTCAGTAGTAGAAGTGTGGAAGCTGGAAGGTGACGGTGTTTCTGAGATGGGAGTAGCCGTAGTTCAGTATTAACCCCCGTCCTACGGGGGAGGTCCTAAAACGACCCCCTGAGGGTCGTTAGGCTCAGTAGTAGAAGTGTGGAAGCTGGAAGGTGAGGGTGTTTCTGAGATGGGAGTAGCCGTAGTTCAGTATTAACCCCCGTCCTACGGGGGAGGTCCTAAAACGACCCCCTGAGGGTCGTTAGGCTCAGTAGTAGAAGTGTGGAAGCTGGAAGGTGACGGTGTTTCTGAGATGGGAGTAGCCGTAGTTCAGTATTAACCGTCGTCCTACGGGGGTCCTAAAACGACCCCCTGAGGGTCGTTAGGCTCAGTAGTAGAAGTGTGGAGGCTGGAAGGTGAGGGTGTTTCTGAGATGGGAGTAGCCGTAGTTCAGTATTAACCCCCGTCCTACGGGGGAGGTCCTAAAACGACCCCCTGAGGGTCGTTAGGCTCAGTAGTAGAAGTGTGGAAGCTGGAAGGTGAGGGTGTTTCTGAGATGGGAGTAGCCGTAGTTCAGCATTAACCCCCGTCCTACGGGGGAGGTCCTAAAACGACCCCCTGAGGGTCGTTAGGCTCAGTAGTAGAAGTGTGGAAGCTGGAAGGTGAGGGTGTTTCTGAGATGGGAGTAGCCGTAGTTCAGTATTAACCCCCGTCCTACGGGGGAGGTCCTAAAACGACCCCCTGAGGGTCGTTAGGCTCAGTGGTAGAAGTGTGGAAGCTGGAAGGTGAGGGTGTTTCTGAGATGGCAGTAGCCGTAGTTCAGTATTAACCCCCGCCCTACGGGGGTCCTAAAACGACCCCCTGAGGGTCGTTAGGCTCAGTAGTAGAAGTGTGGAAGCTGGAAGGTGACGGTGTTTCTGAGATAGGAGTAGCCGTAGTTCAGTATTAACCCCCGTCCTACGGGGGTCCTAAAACGACCCCCTGAGGGTCGTTAGGCTCAGTAGTAGAAGTGTGGAAGCTGGAAGGTGAGGGTGTTTCTGAGATGGGAGTAGCCGTAGTTCAGTATTAACCCCCGTCCTACGGGGGAGGTCCTAAAACGACTCCCTGAGGGTCGTTAGGCTCAGTAGTAGAAGTGTGGAAGCTGGAAGGTGAGGGTGTTTCTGAGATGGGAGTAGCCGTAGTTCAGTATTAACCCCCGTCCTACGGGGGAGGTCCTAAAACGACCCCCTGAGGGTCGTTAGGCTCAGTAGTAGAAGTGTGGAAGCTGGAAGGTGAGGGTGTTTCTGAGATGGGAGTAGCCGTAGTTCAGTATTAACCCCCGTCCTACGGGGGAGGTCCTAAAACGACCCCCTGAGGGTCGTTAGGCTCAGTGGTAGAAGTGTGGAAGCTGGAAGGTGAGGGTGTTTCTGAGATGGGAGTAGCCGAAGTTCAGTATTAACCCCCGCCCTACGGGGGTCCTAAAACGACCCCCTGAGGGTCGTTAGGCTCAGTAGTAGAAGTGTGGAAGCTGGAAGGTGACGGTGTTTCTGAGATGGGAGTAGCCGTAGTTCAGTATTAACCCCCGTCCTACGGGGGAGGTCCTAAAACGACCCCCTGAGGGTCGTTAGGCTCAGTAGTAGAAGTGTGGAAGCTGGAAGGTGAGGGTGTTTCTGAGATGGGAGTAGCCGTAGTTCAGTATTAACCCCCGTCCTACGGGGGAGGTCCTAAAACGACCCCCTGAGGGTCGTTAGGCTCAGTAGTAGAAGTGTGGAAGCTGGAAGGTGAGGGTGTTTCTGAGATGGCAGTAGCCGTAGTTCAGTATTAACCCCCGCCCTACGGGGGAGGTCCTAAAACGACCCCCTGAGGGTCGTTAGGCTCAGTAGTAGAAGTGTGGAAGCTGGAAGGTGAGGGTGTTTCTGAGATGGGAGTAGCCGTAGTTCAGTATTAACCGTCGTCCTACGGGGGTCCTAAAACGACCCCCTGTGGGTCGTTAGGCTCAGTAGTAGAAGTGTGGAACCTGGAAGGTGACGGTGTTTCTGAGATGGCAGTAGCCGTAGTTCAGTATTAACCCCCGCCCTACGGGGGAGGTCCTAAAACGACTCCCTGAGGGTCGTTAGGCTCAGTAGTAGAAGTGTGGAAGCTGGAAGGTGAGGGTGTTTCTGAGATGGCAGTAGCCGTAGTTCAGTATTAACCCCCGTCCTACGGGGGAGGTCCTAAAACGACCCCCTGAGGGTCGTTAGGCTCAGTAGTAGAAGTGTGGAAGCTGGAAGGTGACGGTGTTTCTGAGATGGGAGTAGCCGTAGTTCAGTATTAACCCCCGTCCTACGGGGGAGGTCCTAAAACGACCCCCTGAGGGTCGTTAGGCTCAGTAGTAGAAGTGTGGAAGCTGGAAGGTGAGGGTGTTTCTGAGATGGGAGTAGCCGTAGTTCAGTATTAACCCCCGTCCTACGGCGGTCCTAAAACGACCCCCTGAGGGTCGTTAGGCTCAGTAGTAGAAGTGTAGAAGCTGGAAGGTGAGGGTGTTTCTGAGATGGGAGTAGCCGTAGTTCAGCATTAACCCCCGTCCTACGGGGGAGGTCCTAAAACGACCCCCTGAGGGTCGTTAGGCTCAGTAGTAGAAGTGTGGAAGCTGGAAGGTGAGGGTGTTTCTGAGATGGGAGTAGCCGTAGTTCAGTATTAACCCCCGTCCTACGGCGGTCCTAAAACGACCCCCTGAGGGTCGTTAGGCTCAGTAGTAGAAGTGTGGAAGCTGGAAGGTGAGGGTGTTTCTGAGATGGGAGTAGCCGTAGTTCAGCATTAACCCCCGTCCTACGGGGGAGGTCCTAAAACGACCCCCTGAGGGTCGTTAGGCTCAGTAGTAGAAGTGTGGAAGCTGGAAGGTGAGGGTGTTTCTGAGATGGGAGTAGCCGTAGTTCAGTATTAACCGTCGTCCTACGGGGGAGGTCCTAAAACGACCCCCTGAGGGTCGTTAGGCTCAGTAGTAGAAGTGTGGAAGCTGGAAGGTGACGGTGTTTCTGAGATGGCAGTAGCCGTAGTTCAGTATTAACCCCCGCCCTACGGGGGTCCTAAAACGACCCCCTGAGGGTCGTTAGGCTCAGTAGTAGAAGTGTGGAAGCTGGAAGGTGACGGTGTTTCTGAGATGGCAGTAGCCGTAGTTCAGTATTAACCCCCGCCCTACGGGGGTCCTAAAACGACCCCCTGAGGGTCGTTAGGCTCAGTAGTAGAAGTGTGGAAGCTGGAAGGTGACGGTGTTTCTGAGATGGGAGTAGCCGTAGTTCAGTATTAACCCCCGTCCTACGGGGGAGGTCCTAAAACGACCCCCTGAGGGTCGTTAGGCTCAGTAGTAGAAGTGTGGAAGCTGGAAGGTGAGGGTGTTTCTGAGATGGGAGTAGCCGTAGTTCAGTATTAACCCCCGTCCTACGGCGGTCCTAAAACGACCCCCTGAGGGTCGTTAGGCTCAGTAGTAGAAGTGTGGAAGCTGGAAGGTGAGGGTGTTTCTGAGATGGGAGTAGCCGTAGTTCAGCATTAACCCCCGTCCTACGGGGGAGGTCCTAAAACGACCCCCTGAGGGTCGTTAGGCTCAGTAGTAGAAGTGTGGAAGCTGGAAGGTGAGGGTGTTTCTGAGATGGGAGTAGCCGTAGTTCAGTATTAACCGTCGTCCTACGGGGGAGGTCCTAAAACGACCCCCTGAGGGTCGTTAGGCTCAGTAGTAGAAGTGTGGAAGCTGGAAGGTGACGGTGTTTCTGAGATGGCAGTAGCCGTAGTTCAGTATTAACCCCCGCCCTACGGGGGTCCTAAAACGACCCCCTGAGGGTCGTTAGGCTCAGTAGTAGAAGTGTGGAAGCTGGAAGGTGACGGTGTTTCTGAGATGGCAGTAGCCGTAGTTCAGTATTAACCCCCGCCCTACGGGGGTCCTAAAACGACCCCCTGAGGGTCGTTAGGCTCAGTAGTAGAAGTGTGGAAGCTGGAAGGTGACGGTGTTTCTGAGATAGGAGTAGCCGTAGTTCAGTATTAACCCCCGTCCTACGGGGGTCCTAAAACGACCCCCTGAGGGTCGCTAGGCTCAGTAGTAGAAGTGTGGAAGCTGGAAGGTGAGGGTGTTTCTGAGATGGGAGTAGCCGTAGTTCAGTATTAACCCCCGTCCTACGGGGGAGGTCCTAAAACGACCCCCTGAGGGTCGTTAGGCTCAGTAGTAGAAGTGTGGAAGCTGGAAGGTGAGGGTGTTTCTGAGATGGGAGTAGCCGTAGTTCAGTATTAACCCCCGTCCTACGGGGGAGGTCCTAAAACGACCCCCTGAGGGTCGTTAGGCTCAGTAGTAGAAGTGTGGAAGCTGGAAGGTGACGGTGTTTCTGAGATGGGAGTAGCCGTAGTTCAGTATTAACCCCCGTCCTACGGCGGTCCTAAAACGACCCCCTGAGGGTCGTTAGGCTCAGTAGTAGAAGTGTGGAAGCTGGAAGGTGAGGGTGTTTCTGAGATGGGAGTAGCCGTAGTTCAGTATTAACCCCCGTCCTACGGGGGAGGTCCTAAAACGACCCCCTGAGGGTCGTTAGGCTCAGTAGTAGAAGTGTGGAAGCTGGAAGGTGAGGGTGTTTCTGAGATGGGAGTAGCCGTAGTTCCACATTAACCGTGGTCCTACGGGGGTCCTAAAACGACCCCCGGAGGGTCGTTAGGCTCAGTAGTAGAAGTGTGGAAGGTGAGGGTGTTTCTGAGATGGGAGTAGCCGTAGTTCAGTATTAACCCCGTCCTACGGGGGAGGTCCTAAAACGACCCCCTGAGGGTCGTTAGGCTCAGTAGTAGAAGTGTGGAAGCTGGAAGGTGACGGTGTTTCTGAGATGGGAGTAGCTGTAGTTCAGTATTAACCCCCGTCCTACGGGGGAGGTCCTAAAACAACCCCCTGAGGGTCGTTAGGCTCAGTAGTAGAAGTGTGGAAGCTGGAAGGTGAGGGTGTTTCTGAGATAGGAGTAGCCGTAGTTCAGTATTAACCCCCGTCCTACGGCGGAGGTCCTAAAACAACCCCCTGAGGGTCGTTAGGCTCAGTAGTAGAAGTGTGGAAGCTGGAAGGTGAGGGTGTTTCTGAGATGGGAGTAGCCGTAGTTCAGTATTAACCCCCGTCCTACGGGGGAGGTCCTAAAACGACCCCCTGAGGGTCGTTAGGCTCAGTAGTAGAAGTGTGGAAGGTGAGGGTGTTTCTGAGATGGGAGTAGCCGTAGTTCAGTATTAACCGTCGTCCTACGGGGGTCCTAAAACGACCCCCTGAGGGTCGTTAGGCTCAGTAGTAGAAGTGTGGAGGCTGGAAGGTGAGGGTGTTTCTGAGATGGGAGTAGCCGTAGTTCAGTATTAACCCCCGTCCTACGGCGGTCCTAAAACGACCCCCTGAGGTTCGTTAGGCTCAGTGGTAGAAGTGTGGAAGCTGGAAGGTGAGGGTGTTTCTGAGATGGGAGTAGCCGTAGTTCAGTATTAACCCCCGTCCTACGGCGGTCCTAAAACGACCCCCTGAGGGTTGTTAGGCTCAGTAGTAGAAGTGTGGAAGCTGGAAGGTGAGGGTGTTTCTGAGATAGGAGTAGCCGTAGTTCAGTATTAACCCCCGTCCTACGGGGGTCCTAAAACGACCCCCTGAGGGTCGTTAGGCTCAGTAGTAGAAGTGTGGAAGCTGGAAGGTGAGGGTGTTTCTGAGATGGGAGTAGCCGTAGTTCAGTATTAACCCCCGTCCTACGGGGGAGGTCCTAAAACGACCCCCTGAGGGTCGTTAGGCTCAGTAGTAGAAGTGTGGAAGCTGGAAGGTGAGGGTGTTTCTGAGATGGGAGTAGCCGTAGTTCAGTATTAACCCCCGTCCTACGGCGGTCCTAAAACGACCCCCTGAGGGTTGTTAGGCTCAGTAGTAGAAGTGTGGAAGCTGGAAGGTGACGGTGTTTCTGAGATGGGAGTAGCCGTAGTTCAGTATTAACCCCCGTCCTACGGGGGTCCTAAAACGACCCCCTGAGGTTTGTCTTGCAGAACTTTTTAGACATGCGGCGCATCTTGCTGAAATTATCAGTAGCTAAGTATACAACAATTATAGGTATGCTGTAAAAATTTCATTGAAATTGGTTGAGAAATTTGGTAAATAATGATGTTTTGATAACGTCATGTTGGTGGAAAAACGATAAATGTTTGAAAAATCGTAGAAAACTGAGTTTTAAGCAAATTGCAAACGCAATTAAGTAAATATATACAATTTCATTTTATTTACGTCAATCTCGGATTTCGAAATTTTTGGGTTTTTGACTCGAAATGAACAAAAACTGTTTTTTTTTAAATCACCACAAAATCAAAATTTTCAAAGATGTTAAACAAACTGAATAAAAGTGAGAGAACTGAGTATGGACAATACTCGAACCAAATTTCAAAGAAATATCTTTATTTTTGACTTTAGTGAGTGAGTGATGAAAAAAATGAATCATGTATTTCTTGCACTTAGGGAGCCTAAGTGTAAGAAATTCATGATTCATTTTTTTTCTTCTTTTTTGACATTTTTACCAGATACGAATAAATCATTATCTTTTCTGTATTTCTGAGACAAAACTGGTCTAGGAACATGCCTTTTTATTTACATTTATCAATTTCTCATTTTGAGGTTTTCTGAGCAAAATCGCTGTTCTGGACGTGATCGATCGAGGTCATTCACTTGACCTGGAAGGTCACTCGTTGACCCGAAACCTAAAAATTGAAACCGTTAGATTCCAAACATGAAAGGCAGCATGTTGGTTCTTACCGCGTTGCTCTATGTTGCTTGGTTTGGAAGTTAACGGGGTCTTTTTGGGACCACCCGTGGGGCGAAAGTGAAAAAAGCTCCCGTAGGGCGAGGGTTAAGGTTTGGTGATTGGTGTTTTAGGGCGCTGCAATCAGCATTGATGATTGTATCTGTGAGCATACTGTGAGACGCATTCCGGCTTCAAAACTTCAGCGGAACCGATTGAACGGGAAGATGGCAGCCTGCACCTGTCGCAAGGTCAACGTTAACTGCCGGAACAGCGAGGCACGAGAGCGGAGGTCCGGGTGGCTCAGTTGGTACAGCATTGGGCTTATAATCTATGAGTTCCAGGTTCGAGTCTGGCCGGGATACTGGCGAAGTCATTCGATTCCCCCGCGTGAGTAGTCGTGAGATCCCGCCGATAAATGCCGGCAGTCCCATCGTCGCAAAGCCCCAATACCACCGTGACTACCGAGTGAAGTGCGGCAGATCCAGTGGAGATGGACTAGTGGTACCGGCTGAATGGCGAACGAGGAAGCTCACCTCATGACCTGCGGCTCGAGTCCCCGCCGCCGCACCCGCAGTCGCTCCCGCCGCACCGTTAGACGTCGGTGGACGCGAGCCTGGGCTGGTGTCTGCGGTAACGTTAGACGTCGGTGGACGCGAGCCTGGGCTGGTGTCTGCGGTAACGTTAGACGTCGGTGGACGCGAGCCTGGGCTGGTGTGTGCGGTAACGTTAGACGTCGGTGGACGCGAGCCTGGGCTGGTGTGTGCGGTAACGTTAGACGTCAGTGGACGCGAGCCTGGGCTGGTGTGTGCGGTAACGTTAGACGTCGGTGGACGCGAGCCTGGGCTGGTGTCTGCGGTAACGTTAGACGTCGGTGGACGCGAGCCTGGTGTGTGCGGTAACGTTAGACGTCGGTGGACGCGAGCCTGGGCTGGTGTGTGCGGTAACGTTAGACGTCGGTGGACGCGAGCCTGGGCTGGTGTCTGCGGTAACGTTAGACGTCGGTGGACGCGAGCCTGGGCTGGTGTCTGAGGTAACGTTAGACGTCGGTGGACGCGAGCCTGGGCTGGTGTCTGCGGTAACGTTAGACGTCGGTGGACGCGAGCCTGGGCTGGTGTGTGCGGTAACGTTAGACGTCGGTGGACGTGAGCCTGGGCGGGGTCTGCGGTAACGTTAGACGTCGGTGGACGCGAGCCTGGGCTGGTGTCTGCGGTAACGTTAGACGTCGGTGGACGCGAGCCTGGGCTGGTGTCTGCGGTAACGTTGTACGTCGGTGGACGGGAGCCTGGTGTGTGCGGTAACGTTAGACGTCGGTGGACGCGAGCCTGGGCTGGTGTGTGCGGTAACGTTAGACGTCGGTGGACGCGAGCCTGGGCTGGAGTCTGCGGTAACGTTAGACGTCGGTGGACGCGAGCCTGGGCTGGTGTCTGCGGTAACGTTAGACGTCGGTGGACGCGAGCCTGGGCTGGTGTCTGCGGTAACGTTAGACGTCGGTGGACGGGAGCCTGGGCTGGTGTGTGCGGTAACGTTAGACGTCGGTGGACGCGAGCCTGGGCTGGTGTGTGCGGTAACGTTAGACGTCGGTGGACGTGAGCCTGGGCGGGGTCTGCGGTAACGTTAGACGTCGGTGGACGCGAGCCTGGGCTGGTGTCTGCGGTAACGTTGGACGTCGGTGGACGCGAGCCTGGGCTGGTGTCTGCGGTAACGTTGTACGTCGGTGGACGGGAGCCTGGTGTGTGCGGTAACGTTAGACGTCGGTGGACGCGAGCCTGGGCTGGAGTCTGCGGTAACGTTAGACGTCGGTGGACGCGAGCCTGGGCTGGAGTCTGCGGTAACGTTAGACGTCGGTGGACGCGAGCCTGGTGTGTGCGGTAACGTTAGACGTCGGTGGACGCGAGCCTGGGCTGGTGTGTGCGGTAACGTTAGACGTCGGTGGACGCGAGCCTGGTGTGTGCGGTAACGTTAGACGTCGGTGGACGCGAGCCTGGGCTGGTGTCTGCGGTAACGTTAGACGTCGGTGGACGCGAGCCTGGGCTGGTGTCTGCGGTGTCTGCGGTAACGTTAGTACCGGGCGACATACGAGCAGACGCTTTCTGCTGACCCAAGATAGCGGTCGATCAGGCGCCGCCACGGCCCGCGGTCGGGACTGATAAGTCATGGTACTCAGGAAATCTTAAGGATATTTTGCTTCTACTTAAATGAGACATAAGGTACCATGACCCTCCCGGAAGTCAGCTGAGGTCGGCCTGGGGCCCTCGATGGGCTCGAAGGGGCTCTTGGTCAACCTGAGAGGCTCCGGCCAGTCTAAGAAAACCCTCTGTCGGCCCGAGGGTCCTTGGTCGGCTTAAAGAGGCATTTGGTTGGCTCGAGGGGGCTCTTGGTCAGCCTGAGGGTCCCTCTGTCAATTTTAGGTCGGTCAAAGAGGCCTTTGTTCAGCCTGAGGGAACTCGGTTAGCTTGAGGGGCTCGGCCTGCCTGAGGAGATATTTCCAGGCATGACGGGGCGCTTGCCAGGCCTGAGCGGGCCCCAGGCTGGTCCGTAAGGGCCATTGTCTTGGCCTGAAAGGGCCCTCTGGTGGTCGGAGAGGGCAATCGTGTAGGCCTGAGAGGGCTCTGTAGCGGTCTGAGAGGGCTCTGTAGCGGCCTGAGAGGGCTCTGCAGCGGCCTGAGAGGGCTCTGTAGCGGTCTGAGAGGGCTCTGTAGCGGCCTGAGAGGGCTCTTTAGCGGCCTGAGAGGGCTCTGTAGCGGTCTGGGAGGGCTCTGTAGCGGTCTGAGAGGGCTCTGTAGCGGCCTAGTAGCGGTCTGAGAGGGCTCTGTAGCGGTCTGGGAGGAACGTTCGCCAGTTTGAGAGGACCCTCAATCGATCTAAGAGGGCGCTTTTCCGGCCTGGGAGGAACGTCCGCCAGTTTGAGAGGACCCTCAATCGATCTAAGAGGGCGCTTTTCCGGCCTGGGAGGAACGCCCGCCAGTTTGAGAGGACCCTCAATCGATCTAAGAGGGCGCTTTTCCGGCCTGGGAGGAACGTCCGCCAGTCTGATAAGACCCTCAATCGATCTAAGAGGGCGCTTTTCCGGCCTGGGAGGAACGTCCGCCAGTTTGAGAGGACCTTCAATCGATCTAAGAGGGCGCTTTTCCGGCCTGGGAGGAACGTCCGCCAGTTTGAGAGGACCCTCAATCGATCTGAGGCCGATTTTCCGGCCTGGGAGGAACGTCCGCCAGTTTGAGAGGACCCTCAATCGATCTAAGAGGGCGCTTTTCCGGTCTGGGAGGAACGTCCGCCAGTTTGAGAGGATCCTCAATCGATCTAAGAGGGCGCTTTTCCGGTCTGGGAGGAACGTTCGCCAGTTTGAGAGGACCCTCAATCGATCTAAGAGGGCGCTTTTCCGGCCTGGGAGGAACGTCCGCCAGTTTGAGAGGACCCTCAATCGATCTAAGAGGGCGCTTTTCCGACCTGGGAGGAACGCCCGCCAGTTTGAGAGGACACTCAATCGATCTAAGAGGGCGCTTTTCCGGCCTGGGAGGAACGTCCGCCAGTTTGAGAGGACCCTCAATCGATCTAAGAGGGCGCTTTTCCGGCCTGGGAGGAACGTCCGCCAGTTTGAGAGGACCCTCAATCGATCTAAGAGGGCGCTTTTCCGGCCTGGGAGGAACGTCCGCCAGTTTGAGAGAACCCTCAATCGATCTAAGAGGGCGCTTTTCGGGCCTGGGAGGAACGTCCGCCAGTTTGAGAGGACCCTCAATCGATCTAAGAGGTCGCTTTTCCGGCCTGAGAGGGCCATAAGTCGGTAGCAGAGTCCCCGCTTCTTTGAGAGGGTCATCGGTCGACCTAAAGTGAGCCATCATCTGGTATGAGATGGACCACGCCAGGCCCGAAAAGCCCCATGTTTGTCTGAAAGGGCCTTGAGCCCTGCGAGGACCGCATTCCAGTTTGAGAGGGCCTTTGCAATACCAGAAAGGACCCTATACTAAGGCATATTCTAAGGCAGATACACTAAGGCAGATAGACAGAGGCAGGACCCTCCACATACGGATAAAAAGGGTCTCTTTCATATCAGACTGACATGAGATGCTATATAGGACCTAATATGAGGTCCTATATATGACATATAGGCCGCCTTGTGCCGAAACGGCCCCCTCCCGGGCCAAATCCTGGCTACGCTCTTGCTACTACAGCCGCGGTGACCGGAACGGCGAGGAATCACTGGTAAGGGCTTCCGGATGACTGCATTGCGGAGGAACGGTATCGTCTGAACAGACGGCGCCCTCTTCACTAAACACCAATATGGGGATTCAGGAGACAGACATTTCAAATCAGTTTGACACTGGTTTTGGTTCGCTATTTCAAGGTGTATAAATGATACTAAAGAGTGATCTGCAATGCGAAAGCAATATATTATATTACGGCCAATGAACACTGAGGTGCGTCTAAAACCAGAGCCCGTCCACGCACCACACCGTGCGCTCCACCGGGTCTCAATGGTGGTCGGGGGGGGGGGGGGGGGGGGGGGGGTCCACGCAGCCAGGTAGGGTGACCACTGACCATCACTCGCACCGGCCCGGCCCGGGTCGGCTGAGAGAACCACCACTCTGCCTGCGGACACACGGTGGGCATACGCTGGCCGGGCTGCACACGTAGGAACTGGCGCGTCAAGTGGGCGCACTGCCGCCGGCGCGCCGTACCACGGGACGCGCACATTAAGACAGTCTGCTGATCCCTCCACACGGCACAGGTACTCAGCGGGTGACACTATCAACACACCGGTATCGCACAGGGACCAGCCGGCAGCCGGCACCCGCACTTTGTCTGAACCCCGACACATGACGCGACCTATCATAACCAGTTGAAATGGGAGGTAAATCCGATACATGTCTTCAACAGTCGACAACGGACACAGCCGGAGACGGAGACGCTCTGCGTCGTCCTGTCGCAGACTGCGTTCTGCAGCAAATGAGTCTCCATGCAATACATACACGTCTAGCACAGCCCAGAATACATGGCATATACGTGCCTACAAGTGCGCCGCCGCCGTAACATCGGCGCCCCCCATGCGTACGTCAATCGCCCCGGGCACACCGCTACATAATCATCAGTTCGGTACGGACTCAATACAAACTCGGCGGGCGTCAGTAGTTATCCACAGCGTCGCCGACAGGGGGCGCAGCATGAGCGCCGACTTGAGGCAGCGTTCCGTCGGCCGCCGCCGCCGCTCCGAACCGATAAACTGAACAAACTCGTCACAGACATTTCGGAAACTTCGCAATATTTGATTTACCAAAAGTGAGTTTCACTGCTCGCAGTTCATCCCAAAGCCTCTCTATGACCTTAAATGTGAATATTTATCGACATGATTTCAGTGATCTCCGAAGCATCGTAGCGAGATAGTGGCAAGTATGTCCCACCAGACGGCCGCCGTTCGGAGCTGGGTTTCAGACGTCGACATTAGCGCCATCTGCCTTGGCTCCGCCCGCCGGCAGCGCCGCCACGCGGCCGCGGCGCGAACGCAGCTCGAAGATCTTCTGAATGCTGTCGCGGAAGCAGGTGAAGTTGTAGTCGATCAGACCTGGCGACACAGCGGGGCGAACAGTCAGATGCAGAGTACGGGTCCGTTGGGATCACGCACATTGTTGGGCACGTGTTACAAATCAAAATAGGGCACTTCTCTACTACTCTTCCAATTTGTTTCTGCACATCGCGCCCTCCGAGCGGGCGGTTTGGTTCGCCTCCACTCCAATGACCTTGGTTGCATCGTCCAATTGGAGCTCCGATGTCGTCGCAGCTCCTCATCCTTCCCGGAATCTGGTTGGGAAACGTACACTGGCAAGGCCGGGGGTGTCGGAATCGAGAAAGGATTGCGTCATACCTCGTGAACATCATTTGCCCAGGACTGGCCCGGATGACCTCCAGTTAATGGTGGCGGCCGTTCATGGCCAGATATCGTTCAAGGGCGGAGAGGACTATACCATACCATCCCAGTCCCGTCCCCCTCCTCCCCTCTGCCGACGGTGTGTCCCGCCTTACCCTACCCCCCCCCCCCCTGGGCGGAGCCTCCCGCCTCACCCTGTTTGCGGAAGTTGTCCTCTCGTACGATGCAGACGAGCGCCAGGAAGCGGTTCACCTCGCGCAGATACAGCACCGTCGAGTTGTTCAGCCGGATAATGCTGGAGCTGCGCTGGTCGAAACCGCCGTCATTGTCGCCCTTCAGCCTGGAACGGACACGCAGGCGCCGGACGGAGGGGGAGGGGGGTAATCGTTTTTCAGACATCAAGGTGGAGAGTGCCAACAAGACTGCAGTTTTACCCCTAACATCCCACAGAAGACAGTGAGAGATAACACGATTTTTGTAATGGATTAGCCAGTATTTTGTTGATGAGTTGGAATATTGCAATGGTGGCGCCTCGTGTAGCCCATGTATGGGCAAACAAACGCTCGCAGATACTGCCTCTTGTAGCCTATGTCTGGGCCAACAAACGCATGTTTGGCAGATACTAAGGGGATGTCAGTTTTAACTAATGGTTTTCCTGTAAGAAACGGGTAAATGTCAACAACGGTGCTGATGTTCGACTATGGCTACCCGCTCATACCTGCTCTGCACCATATTTGCATTCTATGATTCTGGGCCTCCCAATAGTCTCCTCTCACGCCGACAGATTCGGGATACGTAAACACGAATGGACATAAGTAAAACAACCAAAACGCAAATCACAACTGAACAAATAATTATGGTGGTCCATGTGACATTCAGAAAAACAAAACCAGTTTCTGATTTGTATGATCTCATCCTTCCGGCATTTTAGCAAGTCAGTTTTCTCAACGTAGATTGTCAATTTAGCGAGAAAAACTTTGGCCATGATGCTCGGGATGCAGGGCGTAAATTGGTTGTCTCCCATTTGGAGACATGAATCATCAGCTAAGCACTGCATATATTTATTCATTTATTTGGACGTTCCGGCACACCCCCTCTCTCGTACCCCTCTCGTGTACACGACGTGACACACAGCACTATAGTGGCTATTACGTGCCCGTCGCGATGGTACCGGCACACCCCCTCTCTCGTACCCCTCTCGTGTACACGACGTGACACACAGCACTATAGTGGCTCTTACGTGCCCGTCGCGATGGTACCGGCACACCCCCTCTCTCGTACCCCTCTCGTGTACACGACGTGACACACAGCACTATAGTGGCTATTACGTGCCCGTCGCGATGGTACCGGGCACACCCCCCTCTCTCGTACCCCTCTCGTGTACACGACGTGACACACAGCACTATAGTGGCTATTACGTGCCCGTCGCGATGGTACCGGCACACCCCCTCTCTCGTACCCCTCTCGTGTACACGACGTGACACACAGCACTATAGTGGCTATCACGTGCCCGTCGCGATGGTACCGGCACACCCCCCTCTCTCGTACCCCTCTTGTGTACACGACGTGACACACAGCACTATAGTGGCTCTTACGTGTCCGTCGCGATGGTACCGGCACACCCCCTCTCTCGTACCCCTCTCGTGTACACGACGTGACACACAGCACTATAGTGGCTATTACGTGCCCGTCGCGATGGTACCGGTACTTCCCCTCTCTCGTACCCCTCTCGTGTACACGACGTGACACACAGCACTATAGTGGCTATTACGTGCCCGTCGCGATGGTACCGGCACACCCCCTCTCTCGTACCCCTCTCGTGTACACGACGTGACACACAGCACTATAGTGGCTATCACGTGCCCGTCGCGATGGTACCGGTACATCCCCTCTCTCGTACCCCTCTCGTGTACACGACGTGACACACAGCACTATAGTGGCTATTACGTGCCCGTCGCGATGGTACCGGCACACCCCCTCTCTCGTACCCCTCTCGTGTACACGACGTGACACACAGCACTATAGTGGCTATCACGTGCCCGTCGCGATGGTACCGGTACATCCCCTCTCTCGTACCCCTCTCGTGTACACGACGTGACACACAGCACTATAGTGGCTATCACGTGCCCGTCGCGATGGTACCGGCACATCCCCTCTCTCGTACCCCTCTCGTGTACACGACGTGACACACAGCACTATAGTGGCTATCACGTGCCCGTCGCGATGGTACCGGCACATCCCCTCTCTCGTACCCCTCTCGTGTACACGACGTGACACACAGCACTATAGTGGCTATCACGTGCCCGTCGCGATGGTACCGGTACATCCCCTCTCTCGTACCCCTCTCGTGTACACGTGACACACAGCACTATAGTGGCTCTTACGTGCCCGTCGCGATGGTACCGGCACACCCCCTCTCTCGTACCCCTCTCGTGTACACGACGTGACACACAGCACTATAGTGGCTATCACGTGCCCGTCGCGATGGTACGTGATGTGATCGGGTAGAGGCCAGGGGGTGGATAGAAGGATCAGGATGGTGCAGTGCGGCGCGTCAGCCATGTTGGCGCCGCGCACAGCGGACTGCATTAGGGAGGGGAAGGATAAAAGTGGGAGTAAAAACTAAAAAGTGATGTGCAACAGTAAAAGTACATATACACAACCAATAGAAACACAATGAAGATGCAAGGGCTGTTTCGTTTCGTTTGTTCTCCGTTTGCTAATCGTTTCTGACTTGGCAAGATCAATATTGCCTGTTTGATTTTCAGTCTTATTTGAGCCTCTTCATAGCTCACATAGCAGCAATCTTGCAATACTGCCTTAAACTATTCGTTTCGTTGTTTTCTTGGGTTTGCTTTATAGTTTATGGTATTTATATCACTGTATTTCTTCCTCCAGAGGTTCTTGTGTAATTCTCCTGGTTTACTGCCACGCGACATTAAAATTCAAACGAGAAAACCAGAGATCGCTTGCGTGAAACTTCACTTCAGAATGCTAAAAACCAGTAAGGCGCCGTAGTTGGCGATGAACGAGCGAGCGCGAAATAAATGTATGGTGAATTTCAACCCGATCGGGCAAGTAGTTCCTGAGATACAAAAAAGATGCGCACGTGCGCACGTGCAGAGGCACCCCACCCATGACTTGTGGGTAGGCGGCGGCGGAGGGGTCCCTAACTACACACCAAATTTGAACACAATCGGCTCAGCCGTTCCTGAGATTTAGAATAGGGGTGTGTACGTGCGCACGTGCAGAGGCACCCTACCCCTGACTTGTGGAAAACTGGCGGTTGAGAGGTCCCTAACCACACACCAAATTTGAACACAATCGGCTCAGCCGTTCCTGAGATTTAGAATAGGGGTGTGCACGTGCGCACGTGCAGAGGCACCCTACCCCTGACTTGTGGAAAACTGGCGGTTGAGAGGTCCCTAACCACACACCAAATTTGAACACAATCGGCTCAGCCATTCCTGAGATATAGAATAGGGGTGAGCACGTGCTCACGTGCAGTCACTCCACCCCTGACTTGTGGAAAGGCAACGGCTGAGAGGTCCCTAACCACACACCAAATTAGAGCACAATCGGTTCAGCCGTTCCTGAGATATAAAATAGGGGTGTGCACGTGCGCACGTGCAGAAGCACCCCACCCCTGACTTGTGGAAAATTGGCGGCTGAGGGGTCCCTAACCACACACCAAATTTGCATACAATCGGCTCAGCCGTTACAGAGTTGTTGCGAGAAAACACTTTTCAACACCCCTCACGCGGCACGCGGCACGCGCCACGCGCAGTGGTAGTCACCCACATGAGTCGGCACCGGTCTCAAACAGGGTAGGTTGGATGGGGCTGCTCAGCAAAGAAGTCAGCTTGTCAATCGGACGTGTGGTTGCAGATATATGAGCTTCTCAAAAGCGTCGCCACGGGTCGGGTCGGGTCGGGTCGGGTCGGGTCGGGTCAGGTCGGGTCGGGTCGGGTCGGGTCGGGTCGGGTCGGGTCGGGTCGGGTCGGGTCGGGTCGGGCCGGGCCGGGCCGCTCATATTTATATTTTTCCCATATACCACGGAAAGACGAGCGAGCGCTTCGCGCTCGCTCGCAATGACGAAAATGATGAAAATATAAATACATATTACATCTTATCCAGAGTAAGTGCCTCAATAAAAAATATCAAAACAATATCTTCCCGATCTTTTCTTTCTTCTGGTATGTAATTTAGTGGCGAATAACTTCTCCGTGCGCAAAATTCAATCTTTTTAGGGAAGCCTCAAAAACACGTCCTGCTTATCCAACTGGTATATACTTGTATATACTGGTATTACGTGATGCATGGCTTTGGTTGGGACTAATTACAGAACCACTGTGCAGTTCTGGTCCGGGAAGAGATGGGGAGACTCCGGCCTCTTCCCACGCAGCGGGCGTCCAAGCGACGGCGTCACACGGCTCTGACGCGTGTCCCCAGCGTTTGGCGGGAACCAGACGGGCATTACCGAGTGTTCTGCCACTGGGCAGATAGACTATCAGTGGGAGGCTGCCATCAGGCGGTTAGTAGTATTCACACACTGCAGCATGTACTAGCCTCCTATAAAGGGAAGGGTAGAGTTCGACGGGAATGTAAGGGTGAGGACAGTCACTGGCAGACAAAATAGCCAACGATTAGTAGACGAACGGGCCTGTAAATGCAAACATACCCAAGGACAATTAAACCATTAATAGTCACTAAGAAGTAGTAGCGCATTATTGCTATCACTAAGTGTAGGTTGTGCATTATTGCTGACGCTCTCCATGGTTGCCAGTGAATACAAATATTCCTATGTAGAACTTCACCAGTAATTCATCCCTAGTTTTGTACCAAAGAAAGGCCAGAGCAGCCACCGACAGGCAATCCGAACAGAGAGACAGAACACAGGTGTTCGTCTCAAAACGAATAGCGAATGACGGGAAGTGCCAATACAAACTGCGAATGTGCACAAACTTAGCGCCCAAAGGTGGCCAGTCAGATCGCGAACAGGACAAGTAACGCCCGGAGGATCCACCGTGGATTGAGCGCACGTCCTATCGAATCACAGATACGGTGTGATTAGGAATTATAATGCCGGCTTTGCTAGACTGCTCCGCTTCCTTGGTGGGTTAACATTTTACTCAATCGAAGGACTTAACCTTGGTATCACAGTGACGCCTCGACAGGTACTCAAATTTGATGTTAAAAATGGCGGCTTACCACAGTACCGGAAAGCAACAATAGCAACGGGGACCTCACAACCATAGTGGAGAGTGTCATGTGCTGGGGAGAGACATTATCTGTGGCGAGCGTCACGACCAGCTCCGAGCAGTCTCCGGCAGCAGCCCTCGGGTCAGAGCCGCTCACCTCGGGTCAGAGCCGCTGACCTCGGGTCAGAGGCGCTCACCCTCGGGTCAGAGCCGCTCACCTCAGGTCAGAACCGCTGACCTCGGGTCAGAGCCGCTCACCTCGGGTCAGAGCCGCTGACCCTCGGGTCAGAGCCGCTGACCTCGGGTCAGAGGCGCTCACCCTCGGGTCAGAGCCGCTGACCTCAGGTCAGAACCGCTGACCTCGGGTCAGAGCCGCTCACCTCGGGTCAGACCCACTCACCTCGGGTCAGAGCCGCTCACCTCGGGTCAGAGCAGCAGCCCTCGGGTCAGAGCCGCTGACCCTCGGGTCAGAGCCACTGACCTCGGGTCAGAGCCGCTGACCTCGGGTCAGAGCCGCTGACCTCGGGTCAGAGCCGCTGACCTCGGGTCAGAGCCGCTGACCTCGGGTCAGAGCCGCTGACCTCCGGTCACGTTGAATGAAGGAGAAAGCAAGGTTACCCCAGTACCTACACACGGTACACCCCGTCCAGTAGTGCTGCCATGTGCCAGCATCTCACCCCACAAAGCAGGCTCAATGGTAAGTACCATCCATCATCATTTTAACACAAGAGACAATAATGGCAAACCGGGTTGTTGCAGTGGTTGTGTCAAAACTTGACCGAATCAGAACCACCTGTTTAAACAGAACAGCGACGGATGACTGAGCGGGCCATCAGACGCGCGGCGCCTCAAAGTGGCCGTGTAGTGGATGCCGACTCTTACCCGTAGATGCAGGAGAGGTCGATGACGACGTCGATCATGTCGCAGCAGAGCTCGTATGACTGCATGTCGACCGGCGACGAGTCGGTGGCGATGTATATCTTGGAGATGACGTCAAACAGGAACGCCTTCTCCGTGCCAGAGTTCTGCCGGACGTGCAGCGAGCGGAGCCGTCACGCACCCCGACTGAGAAGCCTAACCTTCTCCGTGCCAGAGTTCTGCCGGACGTGCAGCGAGCGGAGCCGTCACGCACCCGACTGAGAAGCCTAACCTAACCTTCTCCGTGCCAGAGTTCTGCCGGACGTGCAGCGAGCGGAGCCGCCACGCACCCGACTGAGAAGCCTAACCTAACCTTCTCCGCGCCGGAGTTCTGCCGGACGTGCAGCGAGCAGAGCCGTCACGCACCCGACTGAGAAGCCTAACCTAACCTTCTCCGTGCCAGAGTTCTGCCGGACGTGCA
>JAXIVJ010009374.1:37500-51256 GCA_036785665.1 Chirona hameri | reverse complement strand
TTGCTGATGATGTTGATGATGATGTTGATGATGATGTTGATGATGATGTTGATGATGATGTTGATGATGATGTTGATGATGATGTTGCTGATGATGTTGCTGATGATGTTGATGATGATGTTGCTGATGATGTTGCTGATGATGTTGCTGATGATGACGTGACACGGTGTGGTATGCCCGGAGGCGGTGTTGTATGCCCGGAGGCGGTGTTGTATGCCCGGAGGCGGTGTGGTATGCCCGGAGGCGGTGTTGTATGCCCGGAGGCGGTGTTGTATGCCCGGAGGCGGTGTGGTATGCCCGGAGGCGGTGTAGTATGCCCGGAGGCGGTGTTGTATGCCCGGAGGCGGTGTGGTATGCCCGGAGGCGGTGTAGTATGCCCGGAGGCGGTGTTGTATGCCCGGAGGCGGTGTGGTATGCCCGGAGGCGGTGTAGTTTGCCCGGAGGCGGTGTTGTATGCCCGGAGGCGGTGTGGTATGCCCGGAGGCGGTGTAGTATGCCCGGAGGCGGTGTTGTATGCCCGGAGGCGGTGTGGTATGCCCGGAGGCGGTACAACACCGCCTCCGGGCATGATGATGATGATAATGATGATGATGATGATGATGATGATGATGATGATGATGATGATGATGATGATGATGATGATGATGATGATGATGATGATGATGATGATGATGATGATGATGATGATGATGATGATGATGATGATGATGATGATGATGATGATGATGATGATGATGATGATGATGATGATGATGATGATGATGATGATGATGATGATGATGATGATGATGATGATGATGATGATGATGATGATGATGATGATGATGATGATGATGATGATGATGATGATGATGATGATGATGATGATGATGATGATGATGAAGATGATGATGTTGATGATGATGTTGATGATGATGTTGATGATGATGTTGATGATGATGTTGATGATGATGTTGATGATGATGTTGATGATGATGTTGATGATGATGTTGATGATGATGTTGATGATGATGTTCATGATGATGTTGATGTTGATGATTATGTTGATGATGATATTGATGATGATGTTGATGATGATGTTGCTGATGATGTTGCTGATGATGTTGCTGATGATGTTGCTGATGATGTTGCTGATGATGTTGCTGGTGATGTTGCTGATGATGTTGCTGATGATGTTGCTGATGATGACGTGAGACGGTGTGGTATGCCCGGAGGCGGTGTTGTATGCCCGGAGGCGGTGTTGTATGCCCGGAGGCGGTGTGGTATGCCCGGAGGCGGTGTTGTATGCCCGGAGGCGGTGTTGTATGCCCGGAGGCGGTGTGATATGCCCGGAGGCGGTGTTGTATGCCCGGAGGCGGTGTTGTATGCCCTGAGGCGGTCTGGTATGCCCGGAGGCGGTTTAGTATGCCCGGAGGCGGTGTTGTATGCCCGGAGGCGGTGTGGTATGCCCGGAGGCGGTGCAGTATGCCCGGAGGCGGTGTTGTATGCCCGGAGGCGGTGTGGTATGCCCGGAGGCGGTGTAGTATGCCCGGAGGCGGTGTTGTTTGCCCGGAGGCGGTGTGGTATGCCCGGAGGCGGTGTAGTATGCCCGGAGGCGGTGTTGTATGCCCGGAGGCGGTGTGGTATGCCCGGAGGCGGTACAACACCGCCTCCGGGCATGATGATGATAATGATGATGATGATGATGATGATGATGATGATGATGATGATGATGATGATGATGATGATGATGATGATGATGATGATGATGATGATGATGATGATGATGATGTTGCTGATGATGATGTTGCTGATGATGATGTTGCTGATGATGATGTTGTTGATGATGTTGCTGATGATGTTGCTGATGATGTTGCTGATGATGTTGCTGATGATGTTGATGATGATGTTGATGATGATGTTGATGATGATGTTGATGATGATGTTGATGATGATGTTGCTGATGATGTTGCTGATGATGTTGCTGATGATGTTGCTGATGATGTTGCTGATGATGTTGCTGGTGATGTTGCTGATGATGTTGCTGATGATGTTGCTGATGATGACGTGAGACGGTGTGGTATGCCCGGAGGCGGTGTTGTATGCCCGGAGGCGGTGTTGTATGCCCGGAGGCGGTGTGGTATGCCCGGAGGCGGTGTTGTATGCCCGGAGGCGGTGTTGTATGCCCGGAGGCGGTGTGGTATGCCCGGAGGCGGTGTTGTATGCCCGGAGGCGGTGTTGTATGCCCTGAGGCGGTCTGGTATGCCCGGAGGCGGTGTAGTATGCCCGGAGGCGGTGTTGTATGCCCGGAGGCGGTGTGGTATGCCCGGAGGCGGTGCAGTATGCCCGGAGGCGGTGTTGTATGCCCGGAGGCGGTGTGGTATGCCCGGAGGCGGTGTAGTATGCCCGGAGGCGGTGTTGTATGCCCGGAGGCGGTGTGGTATGCCCGGAGGCGGTGTATTATGCCCGGAGGCGGTGTTGTATGCCCGGAGGCGGTGTGGTATGCCCGGAGGCGGTACAACACCGCCTCCGGGCATGATGATGATAATGATGATGATGATGATGATGATGATGACGATGATGATGATGATGATGATGATGATGATGATGATGATGATGATGATGATGATGATGATGATGATGATGATGATGATGATGATGATGATGATGATGATGATGATGATGATGATGATGATGATGATGATGATGATGATGATGATGATGATGATGATGATGATGATGATGATGATGATGATGATGATGATGATGTTGCTGATGATGATGTTGCTGATGATGATGTTGCTGATGATGATGTTGTTGATGATGTTGCTGATGATGTTGCTGATGATGTTGCTGATGATGTTGCTGATGATGTTGATGATGATGTTGATGATGATGTTGATGATGATGTTGATGATGATGTTGATGATGATGTTGATGATGATGTTGATGATGATGTTGATGATGATGTTGATGTTGATGATGATGTTAATGATGATGTTGATGATGATGTTGATGATGATGTTGCTGATGATGTTGCTGATGATGTTGCTGATGATGTTGCTGGTGATGTTGCTGATGATGTTGCTGATGATGTTGCTGATGATGTTGCTGATGATGACGTGAGACGGTGTGGTATGCCCGTTTGCGGTGTTGTATGCCCGGAGGCGGTGTTGTATGCCCGGAGGCGGTGTGGTATGCCCGGAGGCGGTGTTGTATGCCCGGAGGCGGTGTTGTATGCCCGGAGGCGGTGTGGTATGCCCGGAGGCGGTGTAGTATGCCCGGAGGCGGTGTTGTATGCCCGGAGGCGGTGTGGTATGCCCGGAGGCGGTGTAGTATGCCCGGAGGCGGCGTTGTATGCCCGGAGGCGGTGTGGTATGCCCGGAGGCGGTACAACACCGCCTCCGGGCATGATGATGATAATGATGATGATGATGATGATGATGATGATGATGATGATGATGATGATGATGATGATGATGATGATGATGATGATGATGATGATGATGATGATGATGATGATGATGATGATGATGATGATGATGATGATGATGATGATGATGATGATGATGATGATGATGATGATGATGATGATGATGATGATGATGATGATGATGATGATGATGATGATGATGATGATGATGATGATGATGATGATGATGATGATGATGATGATGATGATGATGATGATGATGATGATGATGATGATGATGATGATGATGATGATGATGATGATGATGATGATGATGATGATGATGATGATGATGATGATGATGTTGCTGATGATGATGTTGCTGATGATGATGTTGCTGTTGATGATGATGTTGATGATGATGTTGCTGATGATGTTGCTGATGATGTTGCTGATGATGTTGATGATGATGTTGCTGTTGATGTTGCTGATGATGTTGCTGATGATGTTGATGATGATGTTGCTGGTGATGTTGCTGATGATGTTGCTGATGATGTTGCTGATGATGTTGCTGATGATGACTTGAGACGGTGTGGTATGCCCGGAGGCGGTGTTGTATGCCCGGAGGCGGTGTTGTATGCCCGGAGGCGGTGTGGTATGCCCGGAGGCGGTGTAGTATGCCCGGAGGCGGTGTTGTATGCCCGGAGGCGGTGTGGTATGCCCGGAGGCGGTGTAGTATGCCCGGAGGCGGTGTTGTATGCCCGGAGGCGGTGTGGTATGCCCGGAGGCGGTGTAGTTTGCCCGGAGGCGGTGTTGTATGCCCGGAGGCGGTGTGGTATGCCCGGAGGCGGTGTAGTATGCCCGGAGGCGGTGTTGTATGCCCGGAGGCGGTGTGGTATGCCCGGAGGCGGTACAACACCGCCTCCGGGCATGATGATGATGATAATGATGATGATGATGATGATGATGATGATGATGATGATGATGATGATGATGATGATGATGATGATGATGATGATGATGATGATGATGATGATGATGATGTTGCTGATGATGATGTTGCTGATGATGATGTTGCTGATGATGATGTTGTTGATGATGTTGCTGATGATGTTGCTGATGATGTTGCTGATGATGTTGCTGATGATGTTGATGATGATGTTGATGATGATGTTGATGATGATGTTGATGATGATGTTGATGATGATGTTGCTGATGATGTTGCTGATGATGTTGCTGATGATGTTGCTGATGATGTTGCTGATGATGTTGCTGGTGATGTTGCTGATGATGTTGCTGATGATGTTGCTGATGATGACGTGAGACGGTGTGGTATGCCCGGAGGCGGTGTTGTATGCCCGGAGGCGGTGTTGTATGCCCGGAGGCGGTGTGGTATGCCCGGAGGCGGTGTTGTATGCCCGGAGGCGGTGTTGTATGCCCGGAGGCGGTGTGGTATGCCCGGAGGCGGTGTTGTATGCCCGGAGGCGGTGTTGTATGCCCTGAGGCGGTCTGGTATGCCCGGAGGCGGTGTAGTATGCCCGGAGGCGGTGTTGTATGCCCGGAGGCGGTGTGGTATGCCCGGAGGCGGTGCAGTATGCCCGGAGGCGGTGTTGTATGCCCGGAGGCGGTGTGGTATGCCCGGAGGCGGTTTAGTATGCCCGGAGGCGGTGTTGTATGCCCGGAGGCGGTGTGGTATGCCCGGAGGCGGTGTATTATGCCCGGAGGCGGTGTTGTATGCCCGGAGGCGGTGTGGTATGCCCGGAGGCGGTACAACACCGCCTCCGGGCATGATGATGATAATGATGATGATGATGATGATGATGATGATGATGATGATGATGATGATGATGATGATGATGATGATGATGATGATGATGATGATGATGATGATGATGATGATGATGATGATGATGATGATGATGATGATGATGATGATGATGATGATGATGATGATGATGATGATGATGATGATGATGATGATGATGATGATGATGATGATGATGATGATGATGTTGCTGATGATGATGTTGCTGATGATGATGTTGCTGATGATGATGTTGTTGATGATGTTGCTGATGATGTTGCTGATGATGTTGCTGATGATGTTGCTGATGATGTTGATGATGATGTTGATGATGATGTTGATGATGATGTTGATGATGATGTTGATGATGATGTTGATGATGATGTTGATGATGATGTTGATGATGATGTTGATGTTGATGATGATGTTAATGATGATGTTGATGATGATGTTGATGATGATGTTGCTGATGATGTTGCTGATGATGTTGCTGATGATGTTGCTGGTGATGTTGCTGATGATGTTGCTGATGATGTTGCTGATGATGTTGCTGATGATGACGTGAGACGGTGTGGTATGCCCGTTTGCGGTGTTGTATGCCCGGAGGCGGTGTTGTATGCCCGGAGGCGGTGTGGTATGCCCGGAGGCGGTGTTGTATGCCCGGAGGCGGTGTTGTATGCCCGGAGGCGGTGTGGTATGCCCGGAGGCGGTGTAGTATGCCCGGAGGCGGTGTTGTATGCCCGGAGGGGGTGTGGTATGCCCGGAGGCGGTACAACACCGCCTCCGGGCATGATGATGATAATGATGATGATGATGATGATGATGATGATGATGATGATGATGATGATGATGATGATGATGATGATGATGATGATGATGATGATGATGATGATGATGATGATGTTGCTGATGATGATGTTGCTGATGATGATGTTGCTGATGATGATGTTGTTGATGATGTTGCTGATGATGTTGCTGATGATGTTGCTGATGATGTTGCTGATGATGTTGATGATGATGTTGATGATGATGTTGATGATGATGTTGATGATGATGTTGATGATGATGTTGCTGATGATGTTGCTGATGATGTTGCTGATGATGTTGCTGATGATGTTGCTGATGATGTTGCTGGTGATGTTGCTGATGATGTTGCTGATGATGTTGCTGATGATGACGTGAGACGGTGTGGTATGCCCGGAGGCGGTGTTGTATGCCCGGAGGCGGTGTTGTATGCCCGGAGGCGGTGTGGTATGCCCGGAGGCGGTGTTGTATGCCCGGAGGCGGTGTTGTATGCCCGGAGGCGGTGTGGTATGCCCGGAGGCGGTGTTGTATGCCCGGAGGCGGTGTTGTATGCCCTGAGGCGGTCTGGTATGCCCGGAGGCGGTGTAGTATGCCCGGAGGCGGTGTTGTATGCCCGGAGGCGGTGTGGTATGCCCGGAGGCGGTGCAGTATGCCCGGAGGCGGTGTTGTATGCCCGGAGGCGGTGTGGTATGCCCGGAGGCGGTGTAGTATGCCCGGAGGCGGTGTTGTATGCCCGGAGGCGGTGTGGTATGCCCGGAGGCGGTGTATTATGCCCGGAGGCGGTGTTGTATGCCCGGAGGCGGTGTGGTATGCCCGGAGGCGGTACAACACCGCCTCCGGGCATGATGATGATAATGATGATGATGATGATGATGATGATGACGATGATGATGATGATGATGATGATGATGATGATGATGATGATGATGATGATGATGATGATGATGATGATGATGATGATGATGATGATGATGATGATGATGATGATGATGATGATGATGATGATGATGATGATGATGATGATGATGATGATGATGATGATGATGATGATGATGATGATGATGATGATGATGATGTTGCTGATGATGATGTTGCTGATGATGATGTTGCTGATGATGATGTTGTTGATGATGTTGCTGATGATGTTGCTGATGATGTTGCTGATGATGTTGCTGATGATGTTGATGATGATGTTGATGATGATGTTGATGATGATGTTGATGATGATGTTGATGATGATGTTGATGATGATGTTGATGATGATGTTGATGATGATGTTGATGTTGATGATGATGTTAATGATGATGTTGATGATGATGTTGATGATGATGTTGCTGATGATGTTGCTGATGATGTTGCTGATGATGTTGCTGGTGATGTTGCTGATGATGTTGCTGATGATGTTGCTGATGATGTTGCTGATGATGACGTGAGACGGTGTGGTATGCCCGTTTGCGGTGTTGTATGCCCGGAGGCGGTGTTGTATGCCCGGAGGCGGTGTGGTATGCCCGGAGGCGGTGTTGTATGCCCGGAGGCGGTGTTGTATGCCCGGAGGCGGTGTGGTATGCCCGGAGGCGGTGTAGTATGCCCGGAGGCGGTGTTGTATGCCCGGAGGCGGTGTGGTATGCCCGGAGGCGGTGTAGTATGCCCGGAGGCGGCGTTGTATGCCCGGAGGCGGTGTGGTATGCCCGGAGGCGGTACAACACCGCCTCCGGGCATGATGATGATAATGATGATGATGATGATGATGATGATGATGATGATGATGATGATGATGATGATGATGATGATGATGATGATGATGATGATGATGATGATGATGATGATGATGATGATGATGATGATGATGATGATGATGATGATGATGATGATGATGATGATGATGATGATGATGATGATGATGATGATGATGATGATGATGATGATGATGATGATGATGATGATGATGATGATGATGATGATGATGATGATGATGATGATGATGATGATGATGATGATGATGATGATGATGATGATGATGATGATGATGATGATGATGATGATGATGATGATGATGATGATGTTGCTGATGATGATGTTGCTGATGATGATGTTGCTGATGATGATGTTGCTGTTGATGATGATGTTGATGATGATGTTGCTGATGATGTTGCTGATGATGTTGCTGATGATGTTGATGATGATGTTGCTGTTGATGTTGCTGATGATGTTGCTGATGATGTTGATGATGATGTTGCTGGTGATGTTGCTGATGATGTTGCTGATGATGTTGCTGATGATGTTGCTGATGATGACTTGAGACGGTGTGGTATGCCCGGAGGCGGTGTTGTATGCCCGGAGGCGGTGTTGTATGCCCGGAGGCGGTGTGGTATGCCCGGAGGCGGTGTAGTATGCCCGGAGGCGGTGTTGTATGCCCGGAGGCGGTGTGGTATGCCCGGAGGCGGTGTAGTATGCCCGGAGGCGGTGTTGTATGCCCGGAGGCGGTGTGGTATGCCCGGAGGCGGTGTAGTTTGCCCGGAGGCGGTGTTGTATGCCCGGAGGCGGTGTGGTATGCCCGGAGGCGGTGTAGTATGCCCGGAGGCGGTGTTGTATGCCCGGAGGCGGTGTGGTATGCCCGGAGGCGGTACAACACCGCCTCCGGGCATGATGATGATGATAATGATGATGATGATGATGATGATGATGATGATGATGATGATGATGATGATGATGATGATGATGATGATGATGATGATGATGATGATGATGATGATGATGTTGCTGATGATGATGTTGCTGATGATGATGTTGCTGATGATGATGTTGTTGATGATGTTGCTGATGATGTTGCTGATGATGTTGCTGATGATGTTGCTGATGATGTTGATGATGATGTTGATGATGATGTTGATGATGATGTTGATGATGATGTTGATGATGATGTTGCTGATGATGTTGCTGATGATGTTGCTGATGATGTTGCTGATGATGTTGCTGATGATGTTGCTGGTGATGTTGCTGATGATGTTGCTGATGATGTTGCTGATGATGACGTGAGACGGTGTGGTATGCCCGGAGGCGGTGTTGTATGCCCGGAGGCGGTGTTGTATGCCCGGAGGCGGTGTGGTATGCCCGGAGGCGGTGTTGTATGCCCGGAGGCGGTGTTGTATGCCCGGAGGCGGTGTGGTATGCCCGGAGGCGGTGTTGTATGCCCGGAGGCGGTGTTGTATGCCCTGAGGCGGTCTGGTATGCCCGGAGGCGGTGTAGTATGCCCGGAGGCGGTGTTGTATGCCCGGAGGCGGTGTGGTATGCCCGGAGGCGGTGCAGTATGCCCGGAGGCGGTGTTGTATGCCCGGAGGCGGTGTGGTATGCCCGGAGGCGGTGTAGTATGCCCGGAGGCGGTGTTGTATGCCCGGAGGCGGTGTGGTATGCCCGGAGGCGGTGTATTATGCCCGGAGGCGGTGTTGTATGCCCGGAGGCGGTGTGGTATGCCCGGAGGCGGTACAACACCGCCTCCGGGCATGATGATGATAATGATGATGATGATGATGATGATGATGATGATGATGATGATGATGATGATGATGATGATGATGATGATGATGATGATGATGATGATGATGATGATGATGATGATGATGATGATGATGATGATGATGATGATGATGATGATGATGATGATGATGATGATGATGATGATGATGATGATGATGATGATGATGATGATGATGATGATGATGATGATGTTGCTGATGATGATGTTGCTGATGATGATGTTGCTGATGATGATGTTGTTGATGATGTTGCTGATGATGTTGCTGATGATGTTGCTGATGATGTTGCTGATGATGTTGATGATGATGTTGATGATGATGTTGATGATGATGTTGATGATGATGTTGATGATGATGTTGATGATGATGTTGATGATGATGTTGATGATGATGTTGATGTTGATGATGATGTTAATGATGATGTTGATGATGATGTTGATGATGATGTTGCTGATGATGTTGCTGATGATGTTGCTGATGATGTTGCTGGTGATGTTGCTGATGATGTTGCTGATGATGTTGCTGATGATGTTGCTGATGATGACGTGAGACGGTGTGGTATGCCCGTTTGCGGTGTTGTATGCCCGGAGGCGGTGTTGTATGCCCGGAGGCGGTGTGGTATGCCCGGAGGCGGTGTTGTATGCCCGGAGGCGGTGTTGTATGCCCGGAGGCGGTGTGGTATGCCCGGAGGCGGTGTAGTATGCCCGGAGGCGGTGTTGTATGCCCGGAGGCGGTGTGGTATGCCCGGAGGCGGTGTAGTATGCCCGGAGGCGGCGTTGTATGCCCGGAGGCGGTGTGGTATGCCCGGAGGCGGTACAACACCGCCTCCGGGCATGATGATGATAATGATGATGATGATGATGATGATGATGATGATGATGATGATGATGATGATGATGATGATGATGATGATGATGATGATGATGATGATGATGATGATGATGATGATGATGATGATGATGATGATGATGATGATGATGATGATGATGATGATGATGATGATGATGATGATGATGATGATGATGATGATGATGATGATGATGATGATGATGATGATGATGATGATGATGATGATGATGATGATGATGATGATGATGATGATGATGATGATGATGATGATGATGATGATGATGATGATGATGATGATGATGATGATGATGATGATGATGATGATGATGATGATGATGATGATGATGATGATGATGATGATGATGATGATGATGTTGCTGATGATGATGTTGCTGATGATGATGTTGCTGTTGATGATGATGTTGATGATGATGTTGCTGATGATGTTGCTGATGATGTTGCTGATGATGTTGATGATGATGTTGCTGTTGATGTTGCTGATGATGTTGCTGATGATGTTGATGATGATGTTGCTGGTGATGTTGCTGATGATGTTGCTGATGATGTTGCTGATGATGTTGCTGATGATGACTTGAGACGGGATGACTTGAGACGGTGTGGTATGCCCGGAGGCGGTGTTGTATGCCCGGAGGCGGTGTTGTATGCCCGGAGGCGGTGTGGTATGCCCGGAGGCGGTGTAGTATGCCCGGAGGCGGTGTTGTATGCCCGGAGGCGGTGTGGTATGCCCGGAGGCGGTGTAGTATGCCCGGAGGCGGTGTTGTATGCCCGGAGGCGGTGTGGTATGCCCGGAGGCGGTGTAGTTTGCCCGCAGGCGGTGTTGTATGCCCGGAGGCGGTGTGGTATGCCCGGAGGCGGTGTAGTATGCCCGGAGGCGGTGTTGTATGCCCGGAGGCGGTGTGGTATGCCCGGAGGCGGTACAACACCGCCTCCGGGCATGATGATGATGATAATGATGATGATGATGATGATGATGATGATGATGATGATGATGATGATGATGATGATGATGATGATGATGATGATGATGATGATGATGATGATGATGATGATGATGATGATGATGATGATGATGATGATGATGATGATGATGATGATGATGATGATGATGATGATGATGATGATGATGATGATGATGATGATGATGATGATGATGATGATGATGATGATGATGATGATGATGATGATGATGATGATGATGATGATGATGATGAAGATGATGATGATGATGATGATGATGATGTTGCTGATGATGATGTTGCTGATGATGATGTTGCTGATGATGATGTTGATGATGATGTTGCTCATGATGTTGATGATGATGTTGCTGATTATGTTGCTGATGATGTTGATGATGATGTTGATGATGATGTTGATGACGATGTTGATGATGATGTTGATGATGATGTTGATGATGATGTTGATGTTGATGTTGATGATGATGTTGATGATGATGTTGATGATGATGTTCATGATGATGTTGATGTTGATGATGATGTTGATGATGATGTTGATGATGATGTTGATGATGATGTTGATGATGATGTTGCTGATGATGTTGCTGATGATGTTGCTGATGATGTTGCTGATGATGTTGCTGATGATGTTGCTGGTGATGTTGCTGATGATGTTGCTGATGATGTTGCTGATGATGTTGCTGATGATGACGTGAGACGGTGTGGTATGCCCGTTTGCGGTGTTGTATGCCCGGAGGCGGTGTTGTATGCCCGGAGGCGGTGTGGTATGCCCGGAGGCGGTGTTGTATGCCCGGAGGCGGTGTTGTATGCCCGGAGGCGGTGTGGTATGCCCGGAGGCGGTGTAGTATGCCCGGAGGCGGTGTTGTATGCCCGGAGGCGGTGTGGTATGCCCGGAGGCGGTGTAGTATGCCCGGAGGCGGTGTTGTATGCCCGGAGGCGGTGTGGTATGCCCGGAGGCGGTACAACACCGCCTCCGGGCATGATGATGATAATGATGATGATGATGATGATGATGATGATGATGATGATGATGATGATGATGATGATGATGATGATGATGATGATGATGATGATGATGATGATGATGATGATGATGATGATGATGATGATGATGATGATGATGATGATGATGATGATGATGATGATGATGATGATGATGATGATGATGATGATGATGATGATGATGATGATGATGATGATGATGATGATGATGATGATGATGATGATGATGATGATGATGATGATGATGATGATGATGATGATGATGATGATGATGATGATGATGATGATGATGATGATGATGATGATGATGATGATGATGATGATGATGATGATGATGATGATGATGATGATGATGATGATGATGATGATGTTGCTGATGATGATGTTGCTGATGATGATGTTGCTGTTGATGATGATGTTGCTGATGATGTTGCTGATGATGTTGCTGATGATGTTGCTGATGATGTTGATGATGATGTTGCTGGTGATGTTGCTGATGATGTTGCTGATGATGTTGATGATGATGTTGCTGGTGATGTTGCTGATGATGTTGCTGATGATGTTGCTGATGATGTTGCTGATGATGACTTGAGACGGTGTGGTATGCCCGGAGGCGGTGTTGTATGCCCGGAGGCGGTGTTGTATGCCCGGAGGCGGTGTGGTATGCCCGGAGGCGGTGTAGTATGCCCGGAGGCGGTGTTGTATGCCCGGAGGCGGTGTGGTATGCCCGGAGGCGGTGTAGTATGCCCGGAGGCGGTGTTGTATGCCCGGAGGCGGTGTGGTATGCCCGGAGGCGGTGTAGTTTGCCCGGAGGCGGTGTTGTATGCCCGGAGGCGGTGTGGTATGCCCGGAGGCGGTGTAGTATGCCCGGAGGCGGTGTTGTATGCCCGGAGGCGGTGTGGTATGCCCGGAGGCGGTACAACACCGCCTCCGGGCATGATGATGATGATAATGATGATGATGATGATGATGATGATGATGATGATGATGATGATGATGATGATGATGATGATGATGATGATGATGATGATGATGATGATGATGATGATGATGATGATGATGATGATGATGATGATGATGATGATGATGATGATGATGATGATGATGATGATGATGATGATGATGATGATGATGATGATGATGATGATGATGATGATGATGATGATGATGATGATGATGATGATGATGATGAAGATGATGATGATGATGATGATGATGATGTTGCTGATGATGATGTTGCTGATGATGATGTTGCTGATGATGATGTTGATGATGATGTTGCTCATGATGTTGATGATGATGTTGCTGATTATGTTGCTGATGATGTTGATGATGATGTTGATGATGATGTTGATGATGATGTTGATGATGATGTTGA
>JAXIVJ010009374.1:22500-27500 GCA_036785665.1 Chirona hameri | reverse complement strand
ATGATGTTGATGTTGATGTTGATGATGATGTTGATGATGATGTTGATGATGATGTTCATGATGATGTTGATGTTGATGATGATGTTGATGATGATGTTGATGATGATGTTGATGATGATGTTGCTGATGATGTTGCTGATGATGTTGCTGATGATGTTGCTGATGATGTTGCTGATGATGTTGCTGATGATGTTGCTGGTGATGTTGCTGATGATGTTGCTGATGATGTTGCTGATGATGTTGCTGATGATGACGTGAGACGGTGTGGTATGCCCGTTTGCGGTGTTGTATGCCCGGAGGCGGTGTTGTATGCCCGGAGGCGGTGTGGTATGCCCGGAGGCGGTGTTGTATGCCCGGAGGCGGTGTTGTATGCCCGGAGGCGGTGTGGTATGCCCGGAGGCGGTGTAGTATGCCCGGAGGCGGTGTTGTATGCCCGGAGGCGGTGTGGTATGCCCGGAGGCGGTGCAGTATGCCCGGAGGCGGTGTTGTATGCCCGGAGGCGGTGTGGTATGCCCGGAGGCGGTACAACACCGCCTCCGGGCATGATGATGATAATGATGATGATGATGATGATGATGATGATGATGATGATGATGATGATGATGATGATGATGATGATGATGATGATGATGATGATGATGATGATGATGATGATGATGATGATGATGATGATGATGATGATGATGATGATGATGATGATGATGATGATGATGATGATGATGATGATGATGATGATGATGATGATGATGATGATGATGATGATGATGATGATGATGATGATGATGATGATGATGATGATGATGATGATGATGATGATGATGATGATGATGATGATGATGATGATGATGATGATGATGATGATGATGATGATGTTGCTGATGATGATGTTGCTGATGATGATGTTGCTGTTGATGATGATGTTGATGATGATGTTGCTGATGATGTTGCTGATGATGTTGCTGATGATGTTGATGATGATGTTGCTGGTGATGTTGCTGATGATGTTGCTGATGATGTTGATGATGATGTTGCTGGTGATGTTGCTGATGATGTTGCTGATGATGTTGCTGATGATGTTGCTGATGATGACTTGAGACGGTGTGGTATGCCCGGAGGCGGTGTTGTATGCCCGGAGGCGGTGTTGTATGCCCGGAGGCGGTGTGGTATGCCCGGAGGCGGTGTAGTATGCCCGGAGGCGGTGTTGTATGCCCGGAGGCGGTGTGGTATGCCCGGAGGCGGTGTAGTATGCCCGGAGGCGGTGTTGTATGCCCGGAGGCGGTGTGGTATGCCCGGAGGCGGTGTAGTTTGCCCGGAGGCGGTGTTGTATGCCCGGAGGCGGTGTGGTATGCCCGGAGGCGGTGTAGTATGCCCGGAGGCGGTGTTGTATGCCCGGAGGCGGTGTGGTATGCCCGGAGGCGGTACAACACCGCCTCCGGGCATGATGATGATGATAATGATGATGATGATGATGATGATGATGATGATGATGATGATGATGATGATGATGATGATGATGATGATGATGATGATGATGATGATGATGATGATGATGATGATGATGATGATGATGATGATGATGATGATGATGATGATGATGATGATGATGATGATGATGATGATGATGATGATGATGATGATGATGATGATGATGATGATGATGAAGATGATGATGATGATGATGATGATGATGTTGCTGATGATGATGTTGCTGATGATGATGTTGCTGATGATGATGTTGATGATGATGTTGCTCATGATGTTGATGATGATGTTGCTGATTATGTTGCTGATGATGTTGATGATGATGTTGATGATGATGTTGATGATGATGTTGATGATGATGTTGATGATGATGTTGATGATGATGTTGATGTTGATGTTGATGATGATGTTGATGATGATGTTCATGATGATGTTCATGATGATGTTGATGTTGATGATGATGTTGATGATGATGTTGATGATGATGTTGATGATGATGTTGATGATGATGTTGCTGATGATGTTGCTGATGATGTTGCTGATGATGTTGCTGATGATGTTGCTGATGATGTTGCTGGTGATGTTGCTGATGATGTTGCTGATGATGTTGCTGATGATGTTGCTGATGATGACGTGAGACGGTGTGGTATGCCCGTTTGCGGTGTTGTATGCCCGGAGGCGGTGTTGTATGCCCGGAGGCGGTGTGGTATGCCCGGAGGCGGTGTTGTATGCCCGGAGGCGGTGTTGTATGCCCGGAGGCGGTGTGGTATGCCCGGAGGCGGTGTAGTATGCCCGGGGGCGGTGTTGTATGCCCGGAGGCGGTGTGGTATGCCCGGAGGCGGTGTAGTATGCCCGGAGGCGGTGTTGTATGCCCGGAGGCGGTGTGGTATGCCCGGAGGCGGTACAACACCGCCTCCGGGCATGATGATGATAATGATGATGATGATGATGATGATGATGATGATGATGATGATGATGATGATGATGATGATGATGATGATGATGATGATGATGATGATGATGATGATGATGATGATGATGATGATGATGATGATGATGATGATGATGATGATGATGATGATGATGATGATGATGATGATGATGATGATGATGATGATGATGATGATGATGATGATGATGATGATGATGATGATGATGATGATGATGATGATGATGATGATGATGATGATGATGATGATGATGATGATGATGATGATGATGATGATGATGATGATGATGATGATGATGATGATGATGATGATGATGATGATGTTGCTGATGATGATGTTGCTGATGATGATGTTGCTGTTGATGATGATGTTGATGATGATGTTGCTGATGATGTTGCTGATGATGTTGCTGATGATGTTGATGATGATGTTGCTGGTGATGTTGCTGATGATGTTGCTGATGATGTTGATGATGATGTTGCTGGTGATGTTGCTGATGATGTTGCTGATGATGTTGCTGATGATGTTGCTGATGATGACTTGAGACGGTGTGGTATGCCCGGAGGCGGTGTTGTATGCCCGGAGGCGGTGTTGTATGCCCGGAGGCGGTGTGGTATGCCCGGAGGCGGTGTAGTATGCCCGGAGGCGGTGTTGTATGCCCGGAGGCGGTGTGGTATGCCCGGAGGCGGTGTAGTATGCCCGGAGGCGGTGTTGTATGCCCGGAGGCGGTGTGGTATGCCCGGAGGCGGTGTAGTTTGCCCGGAGGCGGTGTTGTATGCCCGGAGGCGGTGTGGTATGCCCGGAGGCGGTGTAGTATGCCCGGAGGCGGTGTTGTATGCCCGGAGGCGGTGTGGTATGCCCGGAGGCGGTACAACACCGCCTCCGGGCATGATGATGATGATAATGATGATGATGATGATGATGATGATGATGATGATGATGATGATGATGATGATGATGATGATGATGATGATGATGATGATGATGATGATGATGATGATGATGATGATGATGATGATGATGATGATGATGATGATGATGATGATGATGATGATGATGATGATGATGAAGATGATGATGATGATGATGATGATGATGTTGCTGATGATGATGTTGCTGATGATGATGTTGCTGATGATGATGTTGTTGATGATGTTGCTCATGATGTTGATGATGATGTTGCTGATTATGTTGCTGATGATGTTGATGATGATGTTGATGATGATGTTGATGATGATGTTGATGATGATGTTGATGATGATGTTGATGTTGATGTTGATGATGATGTTGATGATGATGTTGATGATGATGTTCATGATGATGTTGATGTTGATGATGATGTTGATGATGATGTTGATGATGATGTTGATGATGATGTTGATGATGATGTTGCTGATGATGTTGCTGATGATGTTGCTGATGATGTTGCTGATGATGTTGCTGATGATGTTGCTGGTGATGTTGCTGATGATGTTGCTGATGATGTTGCTGATGATGACGTGAGACGGTGTGGTATGCCCGGAGGCGGTGTTGTATGCCCGGAGGCGGTGTTGTATGCCCGGAGGCGGTGTGGTATGCCCGGAGGCGGTGTTGTATGCCCGGAGGCGGTGTTGTATGCCCGGAGGCGGTGTGGTATGCCCGGAGGCGGTGTTGTATGCCCGGAGGCGGTGTTGTATGCCCTGAGGCGGTCTGGTATGCCCGGAGGCGGTGTAGTATGCCCGGAGGCGGTGTTGTATGTCCGGAGGCGGTGTGGTATGCCCGGAGGCGGTGCAGTATGCCCGGAGGCGGTGTTGTATGCCCGGAGGCGGTGTGGTATGCCCGGAGGCGGTGTAGTATGCCCGGAGGCGGTGTTGTATGCCCGGAGGCGGTGTGGTATGCCCGGAGGCGGTGTAGTATGCCCGGAGGCGGTGTTGTATGCCCGGAGGCGGTGTGGTATGCCCGGAGGCGGTGTAGTATGCCCGGAGGCGGTGTTGTATGCCCGGAGGCGGTGTGGTATGCCCGGAGGCGGTGTAGTATGCCCGGAGGCGGTGTTGTATGCCCGGAGGCGGTGTGGTATGCCCGGAGGCGGTACAACACCGCCTCCGGGCATGATGATGATAATGATGATGATGATGATGATGATGATGATGATGATGATGATGATGATGATGATGATGATGATGATGATGATGATGATGATGATGATGATGATGATGATGATGATGATGATGATGATGATGATGATGATGATGATGATGATGATGATGATGATGATGATGATGATGATGATGATGATGATGATGATGATGATGATGATGATGATGATGATGATGATGATGATGATGATGATGATGATGATGATGATGATGATGATGATGATGATGATGATGATGTTGCTGATGATGATGTTGCTGATGATGATGTTGCTGATGATGATGTTGTTGATGATGTTGCTGATGATGTTGCTGATGATGTTGCTGATGATGTTGCTGATGATGTTGATGATGATGTTGATGATGATGTTGATGATGATGTTGATGATGATGTTGATGATGATGTTGATGATGATGTTGATGATGATGTTGATGA
>JAXIVJ010009374.1:7500-12500 GCA_036785665.1 Chirona hameri | reverse complement strand
GGTGTGGTATGCCCGGAGGCGGTGTTGTATGCCCGGAGGCGGTGTTGTATGCCCGGAGGCGGTGTGGTATGCCCGGAGGCGGTGTAGTATGCCCGGGGGCGGTGTTGTATGCCCGGAGGCGGTGTGGTATGCCCGGAGGCGGTGTAGTATGCCCGGAGGCGGTGTTGTATGCCCGGAGGCGGTGTGGTATGCCCGGAGGCGGTACAACACCGCCTCCGGGCATGATGATGATAATGATGATGATGATGATGATGATGATGATGATGATGATGATGATGATGATGATGATGATGATGATGATGATGATGATGATGATGATGATGATGATGATGATGATGATGATGATGATGATGATGATGATGATGATGATGATGATGATGATGATGATGATGATGATGATGATGATGATGATGATGATGATGATGATGATGATGATGATGATGATGATGATGATGATGATGATGATGATGATGATGATGATGATGATGATGATGATGATGATGATGATGATGATGATGATGATGATGATGATGATGATGATGATGATGATGATGATGATGATGATGATGTTGCTGATGATGATGTTGCTGATGATGATGTTGCTGTTGATGATGATGTTGATGATGATGTTGCTGATGATGTTGCTGATGATGTTGCTGATGATGTTGATGATGATGTTGCTGGTGATGTTGCTGATGATGTTGCTGATGATGTTGATGATGATGTTGCTGGTGATGTTGCTGATGATGTTGCTGATGATGTTGCTGATGATGTTGCTGATGATGACTTGAGACGGTGTGGTATGCCCGGAGGCGGTGTTGTATGCCCGGAGGCGGTGTTGTATGCCCGGAGGCGGTGTGGTATGCCCGGAGGCGGTGTAGTATGCCCGGAGGCGGTGTTGTATGCCCGGAGGCGGTGTGGTATGCCCGGAGGCGGTGTAGTATGCCCGGAGGCGGTGTTGTATGCCCGGAGGCGGTGTGGTATGCCCGGAGGCGGTGTAGTTTGCCCGGAGGCGGTGTTGTATGCCCGGAGGCGGTGTGGTATGCCCGGAGGCGGTGTAGTATGCCCGGAGGCGGTGTTGTATGCCCGGAGGCGGTGTGGTATGCCCGGAGGCGGTACAACACCGCCTCCGGGCATGATGATGATGATAATGATGATGATGATGATGATGATGATGATGATGATGATGATGATGATGATGATGATGATGATGATGATGATGATGATGATGATGATGATGATGATGATGATGATGATGATGATGATGATGATGATGATGATGATGATGATGATGATGATGAAGATGATGATGATGATGATGATGATGATGTTGCTGATGATGATGTTGCTGATGATGATGTTGCTGATGATGATGTTGTTGATGATGTTGCTCATGATGTTGATGATGATGTTGCTGATTATGTTGCTGATGATGTTGATGATGATGTTGATGATGATGTTGATGATGATGTTGATGATGATGTTGATGATGATGTTGATGTTGATGTTGATGATGATGTTGATGATGATGTTGATGATGATGTTCATGATGATGTTGATGTTGATGATGATGTTGATGATGATGTTGATGATGATGTTGATGATGATGTTGATGATGATGTTGCTGATGATGTTGCTGATGATGTTGCTGATGATGTTGCTGATGATGTTGCTGATGATGTTGCTGGTGATGTTGCTGATGATGTTGCTGATGATGTTGCTGATGATGACGTGAGACGGTGTGGTATGCCCGGAGGCGGTGTTGTATGCCCGGAGGCGGTGTTGTATGCCCGGAGGCGGTGTGGTATGCCCGGAGGCGGTGTTGTATGCCCGGAGGCGGTGTTGTATGCCCGGAGGCGGTGTGGTATGCCCGGAGGCGGTGTTGTATGCCCGGAGGCGGTGTTGTATGCCCTGAGGCGGTCTGGTATGCCCGGAGGCGGTGTAGTATGCCCGGAGGCGGTGTTGTATGTCCGGAGGCGGTGTGGTATGCCCGGAGGCGGTGCAGTATGCCCGGAGGCGGTGTTGTATGCCCGGAGGCGGTGTGGTATGCCCGGAGGCGGTGTAGTATGCCCGGAGGCGGTGTTGTATGCCCGGAGGCGGTGTGGTATGCCCGGAGGCGGTGTAGTATGCCCGGAGGCGGTGTTGTATGCCCGGAGGCGGTGTGGTATGCCCGGAGGCGGTGTAGTATGCCCGGAGGCGGTGTTGTATGCCCGGAGGCGGTGTGGTATGCCCGGAGGCGGTGTAGTATGCCCGGAGGCGGTGTTGTATGCCCGGAGGCGGTGTGGTATGCCCGGAGGCGGTACAACACCGCCTCCGGGCATGATGATGATAATGATGATGATGATGATGATGATGATGATGATGATGATGATGATGATGATGATGATGATGATGATGATGATGATGATGATGATGATGATGATGATGATGATGATGATGATGATGATGATGATGATGATGATGATGATGATGATGATGATGATGATGATGATGATGATGATGATGATGATGATGATGATGATGATGATGATGATGATGATGATGATGATGATGATGATGATGATGATGATGATGATGATGATGATGATGATGATGATGATGATGATGTTGCTGATGATGATGTTGCTGATGATGATGTTGCTGATGATGATGTTGTTGATGATGTTGCTGATGATGTTGCTGATGATGTTGCTGATGATGTTGCTGATGATGTTGATGATGATGTTGATGATGATGTTGATGATGATGTTGATGATGATGTTGATGATGATGTTGATGATGATGTTGATGATGATGTTGATGATGATGTTGATGTTGATGATGATGTTAATGATGATGTTGATGATGATGTTGATGATGATGTTGCTGATGATGTTGCTGATGATGTTGCTGATGATGTTGCTGGTGATGTTGCTGATGATGTTGCTGATGATGTTGCTGATGATGTTGCTGATGATGACGTGAGACGGTGTGGTATGCCCGTTTGCGGTGTTGTATGCCCGGAGGCGGTGTTGTATGCCCGGAGGCGGTGTGGTATGCCCGGAGGCGGTGTTGTATGCCCGGAGGCGGTGTTGTATGCCCGGAGGCGGTGTGGTATGCCCGGAGGCGGTGTAGTATGCCCGGAGGCGGTGTTGTATGCCCGGAGGCGGTGTGGTATGCCCGGAGGCGGTGTAGTATGCCCGGAGGCGGCGTTGTATGCCCGGAGGCGGTGTGGTATGCCCGGAGGCGGTACAACACCGCCTCCGGGCATGATGATGATAATGATGATGATGATGATGATGATGATGATGATGATGATGATGATGATGATGATGATGATGATGATGATGATGATGATGATGATGATGATGATGATGATGATGATGATGATGATGATGATGATGATGATGATGATGATGATGATGATGATGATGATGATGATGATGATGATGATGATGATGATGATGATGATGATGATGATGATGATGATGATGATGATGATGATGATGATGATGATGATGATGATGATGATGATGATGATGATGATGATGATGATGATGATGATGATGATGATGATGATGATGATGATGATGATGATGATGATGATGATGATGATGATGATGATGATGATGATGATGATGATGATGATGATGATGATGATGATGTTGCTGATGATGATGTTGCTGATGATGATGTTGCTGTTGATGATGATGTTGATGATGATGTTGCTGATGATGTTGCTGATGATGTTGCTGATGATGTTGATGATGATGTTGCTGGTGATGTTGCTGATGATGTTGCTGACGATGTTGATGATGATGTTGCTGGTGATGTTGCTGATGATGTTGCTGATGATGTTGCTGATGATGTTGCTGATGATGACTTGAGACGGTGTGGTATGCCCGGAGGCGGTGTTGTATGCCCGGAGGCGGTGTTGTATGCCCGGAGGCGGTGTGGTATGCCCGGAGGCTGTGTAGTATGCCCGGAGGCGGTGTTGTATGCCCGGAGGCGGTGTGGTATGCCCGGAGGCGGTGTAGTATGCCCGGAGGCGGTGTTGTATGCCCGGAGGCGGTGTGGTATGCCCGGAGGCGGTGTAGTTTGCCCGGAGGCGGTGTTGTATGCCCGGAGGCGGTGTGGTATGCCCGGAGGCGGTGTAGTATGCCCGGAGGCGGTGTTGTATGCCCGGAGGCGGTGTGGTATGCCCGGAGGCGGTACAACACCGCCTCCGGGCATGATGATGATGATAATGATGATGATGATGATGATGATTATGATGATGATGATGATGATGATGATGATGATGATGATGATGATGATGATGATGATGATGATGATGATGATGATGATGATGATGATGATGATGATGATGATGATGATGATGATGATGATGATGATGATGATGATGATGATGATGATGATGATGATGATGATGATGATGATGATGATGATGATGATGATGATGATGATGATGATGATGATGATGAGATGATGATGATGATGATGATGATGATGTTGCTGATGATGATGTTGCTGATGATGATGTTGCTGATGATGATGTTGATGATGATGTTGCTCATGATGTTGATGATGATGTTGCTGATTATGTTGCTGATGATGTTGATGATGATGTTGATGATGATGTTGATGATGATGTTGATGATGATGTTGATGATGATGTTGATGATGATGTTGATGATGATGTTGATGTTGATGTTGATGATGATGTTGATGATGATGTTGATGATGATGTTCATGATGATGTTGATGTTGATGATGATGTTGATGATGATGTTGATGATGATGTTGATGATGATGTTGATGATGATGTTGCTGATGATGTTGCTGATGATGTTGCTGATGATGTTGCTGATGATGTTGCTGATGATGTTGCTGGTGATGTTGCTGATGATGTTGCTGATGATGTTGCTGATGATGTTGCTGATGATGACGTGAGACGGTGTGGTATGCCCGTTTGCGGTGTTGTATGCCCGGAGGCGGTGTTGTATGCCCGGAGGCGGTGT
>JAXIVJ010009374.1:0-2500 GCA_036785665.1 Chirona hameri | reverse complement strand
GCCCGGAGGCGGTGTTGTATGCCCGGAGGCGGTGTGGTATGCCCGGAGGCGGTGTAGTTTGCCCGGAGGCGGTGTTGTATGCCCGGAGGCGGTGTGGTATGCCCGGAGGCGGTGTAGTATGCCCGGAGGCGGTGTTGTATGCCCGGAGGCGGTGTGGTATGCCCGGAGGCGGTACAACACCGCCTCCGGGCATGATGATGATGATAATGATGATGATGATGATGATGATGATGATGATGATGATGATGATGATGATGATGATGATGATGATGATGATGATGATGATGATGATGATGATGATGATGATGATGATGATGATGATGATGATGATGATGATGATGATGATGATGATGATGATGATGATGATGATGATGATGATGATGATGATGATGATGATGATGATGATGATGATGATGATGATGATGATGATGATGATGATGATGATGATGATGATGATGATGAAGATGATGATGATGATGATGATGATGATGTTGCTGATGATGATGTTGCTGATGATGATGTTGCTGATGATGATGTTGATGATGATGTTGCTCATGATGTTGATGATGATGTTGCTGATTATGTTGCTGATGATGTTGATGATGATGTTGATGATGATGTTGATGATGATGTTGATGATGATGTTGATGATGATGTTGATGATGATGTTGATGTTGATGTTGATGATGATGTTGATGATGATGTTGATGATGATGTTCATGATGATGTTGATGTTGATGATGATGTTGATGATGATGTTGATGATGATGTTGATGATGATGTTGATGATGATGTTGCTGATGATGTTGCTGATGATGTTGCTGATGATGTTGCTGATGATGTTGCTGATGATGTTGCTGGTGATGTTGCTGATGATGTTGCTGATGATGTTGCTGATGATGTTGCTGATGATGACGTGAGACGGTGTGGTATGCCCGTTTGCGGTGTTGTATGCCCGGAGGCGGTGTTGTATGCCCGGAGGCGGTGTGGTATGCCCGGAGGCGGTGTTGTATGCCCGGAGGCGGTGTTGTATGCCCGGAGGCGGTGTGGTATGCCCGGAGGCGGTGTAGTATGCCCGGAGGCGGTGTTGTATGCCCGGAGGCGGTGTGGTATGCCCGGAGGCGGTGTAGTATGCCCGGAGGCGGTGTTGTATGCCCGGAGGCGGTGTGGTATGCCCGGAGGCGGTACAACACCGCCTCCGGGCATGATGATGATAATGATGATGATGATGATGATGATGATGATGATGATGATGATGATGATGATGATGATGATGATGATGATGATGATGATGATGATGATGATGATGATGATGATGATGATGATGATGATGATGATGATGATGATGATGATGATGATGATGATGATGATGATGATGATGATGATGATGATGATGATGATGATGATGATGATGATGATGATGATGATGATGATGATGATGATGATGATGATGATGATGATGATGATGATGATGATGATGATGATGATGATGATGATGATGATGATGATGATGATGATGATGATGATGATGTTGCTGATGATGATGTTGCTGATGATGATGTTGCTGTTGATGATGATGTTGATGATGATGTTGCTGATGATGTTGCTGATGATGTTGCTGATGATGTTGATGATGATGTTGCTGGTGATGTTGCTGATGATGTTGCTGATGATGTTGATGATGATGTTGCTGGTGATGTTGCTGATGATGTTGCTGATGATGTTGCTGATGATGTTGCTGATGATGACTTGAGACGGTGTGGTATGCCCGGAGGCGGTGTTGTATGCCCGGAGGCGGTGTTGTATGCCCGGAGGCGGTGTGGTATGCCCGGAGGCGGTGTAGTATGCCCGGAGGCGGTGTTGTATGCCCGGAGGCGGTGTGGTATGCCCGGAGGCGGTGTAGTATGCCCGGAGGCGGTGTTGTATGCCCGGAGGCGGTGTGGTATGCCCGGAGGCGGTGTAGTTTGCCCGGAGGCGGTGTTGTATGCCCGGAGGCGGTGTGGTATGCCCGGAGGCGGTGTAGTATGCCCGGAGGCGGTGTTGTATGCCCGGAGGCGGTGTGGTATGCCCGGAGGCGGTACAACACCGCCTCCGGGCATGATGATGATGATAATGATGATGATGATGATGATGATGATGATGATGATGATGATGATGATGATGATGATGATGATGATGATGATGATGATGATGATGATGATGATGATGATGATGATGATGATGATGATGATGATGATGATGATGATGATGATGATGATGATGATGATGATGATGATGATGATGATGATGATGATGATGATGATGATGATGATGATGATGATGATGATGATGATGATGATGATGATGATGATGATGATGATGATGATGATGATGATGATGATGATGATGATGATGATGATGATGATGATGATGATGATGATGATGATGATGATGATGATGATGATGATGATGATGATGATGATGATGATGATGATGATGATGATGATGATGATGATGATGA
>JAXIVJ010009373.1:2500-51257 GCA_036785665.1 Chirona hameri | reverse complement strand
CAGCTCATCGCTTTCGGTAGCCGCCAAAATGTGCGTAATCTGCCAAATTTTCAGGTCCCCTTCCGTGACGCAGTCCTCCAACCCGTGAAGGAAGTAAAAAAATCTGGGCATCACTTTTGATCAAACACTGTCGTGGGACGTTCATGTGTCCCACGTCAGCCGCAGCTGCATAGGCATCTTGGCCGGCCTCTCCCATGCGCGCCACCTCTTACCTGATGGCATCATCACCACACTGGTCACAGCGCTGGTCCTCCCGCACGTCAGATACTGCATATCCGTATACGGCAATGGCACCCAGAAGAACCTGGACAAAATTCAAAAGATCTTAAACTATGCTGCTCGCACCATTTTCGGACGTCGCAAATTTGATCACGTGTCTGACCTGCGGGAAGGGCTAGGCTGGCTGACTGCCCACCAACTCGCTGACGCGGCCACGCTCAGCATGGCACACAAAATCATGGCGAATGGCGAACCGGACGCGCTCGCAGGCGCCTTCCGCACAAACAGCTCTGTCCGCGCCAGATCCACCAGGCAGGACCAGCAGCTGCACGTCCCCCACTCCAGAACTGAGGCCGGTAAGCGGAGGTTCTCCTGCAGGGCACCCGCCCTGTACAACGGACTCCCACCTGACATCTCGCAGCTGGGGCCGCCAGCTTTCACGCGCGCGGTGAAACGACACCTCGTGTCCGCTACGACGGACGACGGACACCAACGAGACGACTGATCTCAGTGACCCGTGTGTGTCGTGACATATGTGAATGTTTGTGGTTTTAGGATTTAGGCTGTGCGACTGTGTGGTCTCTTTCCCTGCATGTTTTACTCCCCCACTCGACCCGGGGCTTAATAGCCACGCCAACTTGTGGATGCCCCGTGAAGTAAATACATACATACATACAGAGAGAGAGAGGGGGTATATATTTCGGCAGGCCAGAGAGAGGTGAGTGACCTAGCCGTGACATAATTAGTCACATCCACGATCGCACTCGAATAAAAGTGCTACTGACGAAAATGCGTGCTACTGACGGACGGCATACCTAAATGTGAGAGTGCTATACAAATCAATTCAGTATCATTTTTTTTAAATACATCGTTAATTACATAGTAAATAGTTACTTACAAAATACATAGTTATTAATTAGCATTTAACGCCCCCTCTAGGCCCATAGAGTCCCCTTTGACGGCGAAAATGCCGCCCCCTGGGTCAGCCTCCCACCCCATTTGGAGAAAAATCCTAGATCCGCCCCTGTGCATGTTTGAAGAAACGGTGCCCCCAATTTCCCGGGAAAAAAATGCGCTCCTGTTCATCGGGAAACAATGCGCCCCAGTTCCCCGGAAACAAAAATGCGCCCCTATGCCCTGGCGCCCCCCCCCCCTTGAAAAATCCTGGATCCGCCCCTGTTCCGATAGTGGTCGGACCTCTCGGCGATTCGCCGAGAGATCTGGGGCCGGATTCTTATCTTGGCTGACGAATGCTTTTCTTCGTAAGTTGTTCATTTGGGATTAGCTTTACTATCTCACCTGCTCACGAAAATTCTTAACTCTCTGCCGACAACTTACGAATCTTGGTATTCCCATCTCATTGGTAGATTTCTAGGGAACTAAAAGCCAATAGCTGCAAGTTTTTCCTATAGGGGAAGAGCAAGTTTCGGTCACTAGCCAACTTAACCCGCGCGGCGCTGGGGGGTAAATTTTACCCCCCCCCCCTCCCGGATTTTCTCCATAACTTGAAAACTATGACAGATATCAAAATGAAACTTTCGGTACCTTATGGTACATCAATTCTACATCTTGTATTACAATTTTTTGAAATTCGTGAGAATTTTGAGGAGATAATGACGTTTTAGTGACGTCATGTCATGTCATTTTTGGTGAAAAAACGTTAAATGTTTGAAAAATCGTAGAAAATAGCGTGTTGATGCAAATCGCAAATAAAAGGCGTCAAAGGAAAGCAAATAACATTGTCTTTAACATGGCTATCTCAGATGTTCAAAATTTTGGGTTTTTGACCCCCAAAAATGCAAAAAACTGATTTTTGGGGAAGAATTTCCACAAAAGTTTTTTGTTTGAAGATTTTCAAAAAACCGGAAGATATATTAGAGAACCGAGTATGAACGATGTTCAAACCAAATTTCAAAGCAATTTATTTATTTTTGACTGACTTATGGCTCTCTAAGAATAAGTAACTCATGACGTCATTTTTTTTAATTGCGGTTTTTGGCTTTTACTGACCAGATACAGACAAATAAATGCCACCACTGTATTTCGAAGACAAAACTAGTCTAGAAACATGCAATGTTTATTTAGATTAATCAATTTCAAATTTTGACCTTATTGTGACCTGACTTTGACCTGAGGGCGATTATATGGTGTCAAGCTGTGAAAATGGCTGCTTCTATCGAATTATACGTGTAAAATAACCCATACAACATGTGTCGCATGGCTTTCGTAGACCTGTGACCTTTTGTGACCTGACCTTGACCTTGACCTTTGCTTAAAATTTCACTTTTACTTATGCGGGAGATGCATTATACATTTGAGAGCACTTTGTGAGATAATTGTTGCAATACAAGGCTTTGGACGGAAAGTATAGCCCAAAAACCCAAATACTTACATTTTGACACTTGACCTGACCGTGACCTGACATGTGACCTTATGTTAATATTTTCGGGCATGCGTTAGATTCTTATCACTGAGAGCTTTCGATCCCCGCCTTGCGCATCTCGCTGCGGTTATTGGTTCGGAAGATACGAGGGGGGGGGGGTAAAATTTACCCCCCCCCCCCCCCCCCCCCAGCGCCGCACGTTCGGATGGAGACCCCAGCGCCGCGCGGGTTAAGACTTTCGGCCACTTACGCAAGAGATAGCCATAACAATTTAATACAAATTCTTACAAAAAAAACATAATAATCTTCGTCCAAATTTCATACATGAGAAACCCGCCCCTGACAACTGCTGAAATCGCGCCTCCAAGCAAAATACCTCTTCGATCGGTTTCGCATGACAGAGTAACTTGTCAAGCTTAGCGTTCGGGGAAAATTATCTGGAACTGAGACGCTGCCACATAATTAATGCCACTCAAAACTGAGGCTTCGTCAGGGCAATGCCTGTACAGGGTGACAAATCATATTAAATGTTTACGGGTGAGAAATAATCTGACACGGACTTGCCTAGGGCTGAAGGCGACGCGCACAGGCTTCTTGGAACAACGTCCGAGACACCGACAGGTGAATTCCGCTATTTTCACCATTTTTATTTGATCTTGGCATCGGCAGTCGTTGACTGCACTTAGCAGTATCTCCAAATTACCTGCGAAGAGCCACCTTGATATTCTTTTAAGCATGTATTATCATCCTCGTTAAGTTGGCTAATTATCCCCGATGCGAGAGCCAAGCCCGAGCAGTTTCCGGTTGCCTGCACTTCATCCCCTACTGAAAGCACGTCGGCGTCTACACTCCTTTCAAAAGCAGCGATGTTTTACCCAGTACACTGCCCAACGGTATCCGAGATCCTCTCCAGTCTCCACCATCACCACAATAAATCCCGAAATACACCGCTGTCACCAGTGACAGGTCACCCCACTCACCAGAATCAGACTGGAGATCCGCGCGCGGCTCCGGACAGAGCAGACCGGTCACCCCGCCCCCGAGCCTGACCTCTGACACAGGGGCGGCGCCACAGATATGTCACCCCGCTCCCGGGCCTGACCTCTGACACAGGGGCGGCGCCACAGACAGTTCACCCCGCCCCCGGGCCTGACCTCTGACATAGGGGCGGCGCCACAGGCAGGTCAACCCGCCCCCGGGCCTGACCTCTGACACAGGGGCGGCGCCACAGACCGGTCACCCCGCCCCTGAGCCTGACCTCTGATACAGGGGCGGCGCCACAGACAGGTCAACCCGCCCCCGAGCCTGACCTCTGACACAGGGGCGGCGCCACAGACAGGTCAACCCGCCCCCGAGCCTGACCTCTGACACAGGGGCGGCGCCACAGATATATCACCCCGCTCCCGGGCCTGACCTCTGACACAGGGGCGGCGCCACAGACAGTTCACCCCGCCCCCGGGCCTGACCTCTGACACAGGGGCGGCGCCACAGACAGGTCACCCCGCTCCCGGGCCTGACCTCTGACACAGGGGCGGCGCCACAGACAGGTCACCCCGCTCCCGGGCCTGACCTCTGACACAGGGGCGGCGCCACAGACAGGTCACCCGCTCCCGGGCCTGACCTCTGACACAGGGGCGGAGCCACAGACAGGTCAATCCGCCCCCGAGCCTAACCTCTGATACAGGGGCGGAGCCACAGACAGGTCAACCCGCCCCCGGGCCTGACCTCTGACACAGGGGCGGCGCCACAGATATGTCACCCCCGCCCCCGAGCCTAACCTCTGACACAGGGGCGGCGCCACAGACAGGTCAACCCGCCCCCGAGCCTGACCTCTGACACAGGGGCGGAGCCACAGACAGGTCACCCCGCTCCCGGGCCTGACCTCTGACACAGGGGCGGCGCCACAGACAGGTCACTCCGCTCCCGGGCCTGACCTCTGACACAGGGGCGGCGCCACAGACAGGTCACCCCGCTCCCGGGCCTGACCTCTGACACAGGGGCGGCGCCACAGACAGGTCACCCCGCTCCCGGGCCTGACCTCTGACACAGGGGCGGAGCCACAGACAGGTCAATCCGCCCCCGAGCCTAACCTCTGATACAGGGGCGGAGCCACAGACAGGTCAACCCGCCCCCGGGCCTGACCTCTGACACAGTGGCGGCGCCACAGATATGTCACCCCGCCCCCGAGCCTAACCTCTGACACAGGGGCGGTGCCACAGACAGGTCAACCCGCCCCCGAGCCTGACCTCTGACACAGGGGCGGAGCCACAGACAGGTCACCCCGCTCCCGGGCCTGACCTCTGACACAGGGGCGGAGCCACAGACAGGTCAACCCGCCCCGGGCCTGACCTCTGACACAGGGGCGGAGCCACAGATATGTCACCCCGCCCCCGAGCCTAACCTCTGACACAGGGGCGGAGCCACAGACAGGTCAATCCGCCCCCGAGCCTAACCTCTGACACGGGGGCGGAGCCACAGACAGGTCAACCCGCCCCCGGTATGACGTGACACAGCGGTGATAATTCTTGTCCTCTGAAAGCTGTCATGCTGAATAGCTGTCATGCGCAGAAATGAAATACATGTTTTATTACGCTCAGGGGCGCAACCACCTATACGGACAGTACGGAATGTCCGTACCGTTTTTGACGGACGCAAGGCGCCCCCCCCCCCCTTCGGATATTTTGTTTGCAATTAGCACCGCCAACAGGACAGGCACCAGAGGCGTACAGAGTATACTGTCATTCAGGGCATGACCTGGTCCTTTGGACCCGAGGCGCCCATGCAAAGCTGGCGCCCATCCGATCAGTGACGGCGCCCCTCCGGCCCGTGACGGCGCCCCTCCAGCCAGTGACGGCGCCTCTCCGGCAAGTGACGGCGCCCCTACGACCAATGACGGCGCCCCTCCGGCCAGTGACGGCACTCCCCAGCTATTGATGGCGCCCCCTCCGGTCTGTGACGGCGCCCCTCTAGCCAGTGAAGACGCCCCTCCGGCCAGTGACAGCGCCCCTCCGGCCAGTGATGGCGCCCCTCCGGCTAGTGACGGCGCCCCTCCGGCAAGTGACGGTGCCCCTCCGACCAATGACAGCGCCCCTCCGGCCAGTGACGGCGCCCCTCCGGCTATTGACAGCGCTCCCTCCGACCAGTGACCGCGCCCCCTTCGGACAGTGACGGCGCCTCTCCCGCCAGTAACCGTGCCCCCTCCGGCGAGTGACGGCGTCCCTCCAACTAGCGACTGCCCCTCTCCGGACCGTGACGGCGCTCCTCCAGCCAGTGACGGCGCCCCTCCGGATAGTGACGGCGCCCCTCCAACCAGTGACGGCGCCCCTCCGGCGAGTGACGGCGCCCCTCCGACTAGTGACTGCCCCTCTCCTCCCGTGATGGCGCCCCTGGCTAGTGACGGTGCCCCTCCGGCTAGTGACGGAGGGGGGATGCCTCTCCTTCCGCACGGTACGGAAGGAGAGGCGTCCCCCCCTCCCCCCTTGCAAACTGCTCGCCAAAATTGATGGCGCCCCTGTCGATCTGGTTGCGCCCCTCAGGCCTCAAGGCAATGACCTGGTCCTTTGTGAATGTCTGCGCACGCCACTGACATGCACTGCTGGGAATCAGACAATTAGCATTCCTAGAAGTAAATGGCGACTTAGGAACAGGATAGGCGCCGCTAGAAGCAAATCTCGCCCCCATGGAGCAGAACAGCCGCCCTACCGGACAATAAGCAAATGCTGCCCCCACTTGGTAAAACAGGCGCCCTCTAAATTGGACAAATGCTCATTGTCCATGAGCAGCTAATGCCGCCCACCATTGTGAAGAACAGCCGCCCACTAAGTCGGACAATGGGCTTCCTTATTAGCAAATGCCGCCCCCATGGAGGAGAAAAGGCGCCCCACCGGACAATAAACAAATGCCCATGGTCTCATACACTGGCGAATCCAGGGGGGGGGGAATCAGAGGGAAATGCCCCCCCCCCCACAGGAATCTGGGAGGAGGGTGCATTCAATACAAGTATGACCCCCCCCCCCCCCCGCGCGTTCCCGTAACAATTTTATAGAAATCGTAAATTAAATTGAGAAGAAAAAAAATCGTAAAATCGTTAAAAAAATTGCAGCAGTCAAAATCCAGCAATCCGCAGTCAAAAACCGGAAAATTTCGCGCCGCTTGACGGCATGACACAAGTTTCACAATTGCTTATACAAATTTTGAAAATGGGAAAATGATTTTTTTTAAGTGTCTGTCAGAGACTCTCTCCTTGGCGTTAATTGCTGGCCCCAGGGCCTAATCCCTTCATAAAATATTAACTTCCATGCGGGCGACATGTTTAGCTAGCTAGTCTGCCGAGTTCCGAAAAAGGCGACGCGAACGCAAGGACGCGAACATCGGCACCCAGAAGCTGCTCCAGCGGTGCCCAACTTGCTGGACCGAAGAGCTAATAGTGGGGACCAGGCCAGGTCCATCTCTCCGAACCAACTCCCACCAGGCTCCTCCAGATCCACAGGGACCATTTATACGCGGAAAAGTCGTTCTGCTTCTTGCTGCTTTCAAACCATTTGCACTGTTACCAGTTGTTTGTTACAGTTCGGTACATATGTATAGTTATTATTATAATATGTACTATTGAGCGCTGACTGCCACCGGCCATCGTGATATACTTCCGAGGCTAATGTAGGTATATGAAAAACTACCTTCATTTTAATATTTTTCATCCTACCGAGATGTGCAACCAGGAAAAGGGTTACCTGACGCTTGACTCCAATCAAGGTCTGGTTCCAATACGAAAATTTCGTTTCCCACGACCTAAAATTAAATTATCACGCCACTTCGCGGCGTCACATCGGTGGACATCGTCATAACGAAGCCATCGTCATCGTCTTCAGTTCGTCGTAACGCTGAATGTAATGAATAACATTTTTACCTTCTTATCCTCTGCAAGGCCCACCGCCTGGGTTATATTAGGCAAACCCGTAAAAAACGCGCTGCTTGGCGGTGCTAAATAACAAGTACCTATACTATAATATGAAAATCCACATTAAAAATGCTGCCAAAGCTCAAATACACGCAGACGAAAATGGGGGTGATTTTTCCCCCATTTCAGCCGACCCCCCTCTAAAAAAGTATCGGCGACGCCCCTGCGAGTTGGTATGAGACAGTAGCATACCCAGGATTCCCTCCAGGAGGGGTACATTTTTGATCAGGAGGGGCATAAGGTACCGCCACCAAGAAAAATATCGGATTTGGCCCTCTATATTGTTAGAGGGGCATATTTATTTATTTTTAAAATCTCCAAAAAAAGAAAAAAGAATCATTCATTTTTTCGACCGAAAGGGGCATGTACAGACCTTGCCCTGTTTTTTATTAGTAACGTTTATCTATACCATAGGCGTGCCCCCATGGGCACGCCTATGGTATAGATAAACGTTATTAATACTTATATGTGTATATGCTACGGAATATCGCGTTTTTGTGGGGTTTTTCTCTGAAAAAAGTGAATTACTTAAGCTCGAATACCAAAATAAGGTGACCGGCCCAAATCCGCGGAGGGTAAAAAAAATGGGGGTACTCTGTTGCGACAAAAAGATGCCCCCCCCCCCCCCCCCCTTCACGGAGAGAGGCTGGATCCGCCAGTGGTCTCATATTGATTATGGGGATGGAGGCATTGTTTTCAGTACTACAGTAGATTACAGGTACAGGTACAGGTACAGGTACCTACACAACATCTAAAAAAAATAGCATTTGTGATATTGCGTGTTTTTGGCGATAGTGCCCCCTTTAGCGATGGCGCCCCCAACGCAAATTTGTCGGTACCACTTTTTTGGACGTGGTTGCGCCCCTGGTTACGCATTGCATTGTCAGAATGGCCGAGTGGTCTAAGGCGCCAGACTCAAGGTTTGCCTTCCCGTTGGTAGCGGGAGAGAATTCTGGTCCTCGTATGAGGGCGTGGGTTCGAACCCCACTTCTGACAGAAGTTTTATGTCATTTCCATGATCCTAAATCCGATCAAAACCTTATTAAAGGAACATAATTACCTTTTCCCACAGAAACGACGTTAGCACTTGAAATCGGCGGACGAGGCCAAAATATGATGTCAATTCATCGCATTTTGCATATAAAAATTCCTTCCGGGAGATATTTCAAGTTAAACTTGATAAACGTTCCACACTTTTAACGAGCAGTACTTGCAAGTACTTTTCGGTTTCCATCAAACTCTGGGCTTTTCCCGTATTGCATTTTTACGCAATGGTGTGGAAAATATATTTTACGTTCTGCATATTGTGATTATATGCCCGCCCATCCTTTACAATGAACAACCATTGAATAAAAAGGTAACCAAATTAGCAGTTAACTTTTGCACCCAACGACGGCCTAGTTAGTGGTAGCGACCCTCAATTTGTGAAAATTGCTTCATTTATTTTCAAGATTAGGCGTTTTGTATAATTTTGTCTCTGGCTGTATATGGCTGTTCTTCAGGCCTCTGGCGGTAGGCAGCAATGGTACTGCACACTACAACGACATCCCGCTGTCACGCTCAATCATGGTGATGTTGTAGAGGATGCAGCATGTCCTAAAAGATGCAAATTTATTTGATTGAACATTTAAATATATGTGGAATTTATGTCAAGTCAATAAAAAGGAAACATGCATATACATGATCCTTAAAACATCGCTACCGAGCAATAATATTTGAGTATAAATGAGTGCTGCCACTGGAACTGCTTTGTATTTACAAAATTTGTCATGTACACTTGAATCGTTAAGAATCGTTACATCTTTTGATTCAATCGGCCTTCATTCCTTGCGGGTTTTGATTCAATCACGATTCATGAATTAAAAGATCTGTTGTGAATCTTTTTTTATTCAAGGAATTTTGATTGAACGATTCCAATAGATTCAATCAGAGTCAAATCAATAACCAGTCTGAACTTACCTCAGCTTTTCAGGCAGGTGTTAAAATTTAAATCTCCGTCGTAACTCGTTAGCTTACTCGTAAGTAATGCGGGAGCGAAAATTCTTCTTCAAGAGCGTGACCTATCTTCACACCAAACACCTTGAAAGCAGCCTTGGAAGCAGCTTAAAACGGCAGAAAAGGAAAAAAAGAAAACGTCAGTTTTGGCGAAATAGAGCCAAGGTCGGTTGACGTTAACCCGCGCCGTGCCGGTGCTCGGCGCCAACTTCGCCGTGCCGGGGGGGTGTTTAGACACCCCCCTCCAACTCGAAAACTAAAAGGGCTAGAAAGACGCAGAAAAGCGTGTTCGAAAGCTCTCGAGAAGCACATTCGAAAGTACATAAATATTTGTTTCCTAAAGCCAATATTGAGGTCAGCAGAGGTCATCAAAGGTCAAATTGTCCTGTTTTAGGACATTGCTCCAGAAATTCCCATATATCTCAGAAACGATGATAGTTAGAAAGAAACGGAAAAAAGCAAACGCCAGCCAGTGAAATTTGTAATCGCTAAAGTGTCCTCAGATTTGATCTCAGGTCAATATTTGAGGCTTCAGAGGTCAAAAAGGAAAAAATGCATTTTTTTGCTAAATCGTTTTTTGCTGCTAACTTTTTACTTAATAAAGATAACGGAAAACTCTTTACGCCTTTGTGTTTATCTTGTCAAGGCGCTTTGAATGATATATATGGTGACCTTTTTAAGTCAACTTAACAATTTGACCTAAGGTCAAGGTCATGTGGTGACCCAAGTAGGTCATGTTGCATATGGGAAGATGTACCTCGACGAGACAAACACATTGGTGTCGGCTTCACTTCTCTATCATTATTATGTCGAGAGTTATTGACATACAACTGTTGGTGACCTCGGATGACCTCGGCTGACCCTGTAGGGGTCAGTGAACAAAAATGGCGCCTAGGTCATCAAGAATGGCCTATAATAACATGATCCAGAAGGAATTAGACTGATATCTTGCGTATCTTTGGAATAGGAAGCATTTTAATATTTCCCCATTGACTTATAATGGGGAGGTCACAAAATTGATCCGACCTTAGGTCGCTGATATAAAAATTCAAGATAAACAAATTGTAGATACATATTACCTTATAAAATCCTGTAAGTATAAAACCGATCATCTAAAAACTGTGACTGTGGTACGACCACAAGTTTTTTGGAGGTGGGGTCACGTGACCTGGTCTGGTGACCTGACCTGAGGTGACCCGATGTATTTTTTTACATAATGTGCGCAATTGATGCCCAAACAGCTGTGTCAAAAAACTGCGGCGCTGCGCGCCGCCGTTTTTTCGCTATCCTTGAAAAACCTGAGGGGGGTGTCTAAACACCCCCCCCCCCCCCCCCGGCACGGCGCGGGTTAAAGGGACTGTCCCACCTTTGTGAAAGTTGTCGAATCACACTTAATCGCATATGTCTACATGTCAGGCGAGGTCAGCTGAACATGTTCGTGAACTTTTTGTCCGAAAAAAAAGTATATCTTGGAAGATACTCAACTTTTAGTTTGAAGTGGTTTAAGTGGTAAGTGGTTTAGTTTTAAGTGGTTTAAGAAGGTTGGGTTGGTGACGTCATATTTTGTTTTTAATAACAGGGACATCCTTTGTACTGCCAAATATATGGCACAATTTTTTTGTCGACATCTAGTGCGCAGAAAAAAAAACGAACCACCCGGTGTCTAGATTGGCTTAGATTGTGAACCACCCGGGGATCGAGAAATGAAAGACGAAATATTCCAAGGCTGACCTTAAAACAAGTCGACTATCATTACCAGTTGGGTAAAGAGACACCGCTGTCGGTTTAGAGGCCCTAGTCAAAACTAGCAGTGATAATGTCATATAAAAATGCGCCTGCTTTTATTGAAAAATAGGCCTATTTGACCCATGCGTCGGTTTCCGCTACTGTGTGTTTTCTTTCATTTCCAGCACATCGCAATGATCATGATACTTGTTATCTAAAGCTTTGCTAATACCTATGTCCTATAATATAAAACATCGTTTGAGTTAGTATTGTCATTATACACCATCGGCATCTATCATGAATCAGTTACAATAACTATATATGTATTCTCGTATATGTGTGTGCAGCTGGTCGCATGGCCTATAACAGGGGTGGAGCTTCTCCAGAAAAGTTGGGGGCTGAGGTGGGAAAATCGCTTAAAGTGCCATGGAAATCCACAAAAATAAAGATTTTCCCTCGGTATTGACCCACTTCCTCGTCCAAGTCTGGCTCTCCCGCGCGCGAGAACCAAAGCAGGCAGGCGGCGCCTTCTTTTTTGTACGGCGCAGGTATATAACCGCCTCCTGCTGGATATTCGCGATTTATCCCTGGGGGCTTTTAAGCGTGCAGTGTCCGAACTTTTAGTTGTGTGAAGCGAGGAAAATGAGTGTGTGACTGCGTGTGTGTGTGTGTGTGTGTGTGTGTTTTATTTTGTATAGCCCGTGTGCACTTTTATATTCATCTGATCTTATTGTGTTTTGTATGCCGAGTGTCTTTTAATATGTCTCTCTTCTTAACCCTGACCCGACACTCGGAATAGCCATTTTAAAATGGCGAGTGTTTTACTTGTTTAATACCATACAATACAATACAATACAAAGCACGTCAGCGTCCACACTCAGTTCAAATGCAGCGATGTTTTACCCAGCACACTGCCCAACGGTATCCGAGCTCTTCTCCAGTCTCCACCATCACCACAATAAATCCCGAAATACACCGCGGTCACCAGTGCCAGGTCACCCCAGTCACCTGAATCAGACTGGTGACCCGCGCGCGGCTCCGGACAGAGCAGACAGGTCAACCCGCCCCCGAGCCTAACCTCTGACACAGTGGCGGCGCCACAGACAGGTCGCCCCGCCTCCGAGCCTGACCTTTGACACAGTGGCGGCGTCACAAACAGGTCACCCCGCCTCTGGGCCTGACCTCTGACACAGGGGCGGTGCCAGGCGTCTCTGTCTGGCACCCTCTATTCAAGTAGCCTGCAATTGACTGCAGCGGGAGACGTTTGGAAACGTTTTTAGCCCACCTTCGATTATAACCTGACGTAAAAAGCCGCAGCTGAAATCTGTCATGCGCAGAAATGATAATAAATGTTTTGTCGCGATTACTTAGTGTCAGAATGGCCGAGTGGTCTAAGGCGCCAGACTCAAGGTTCGCCTTCCCGTTGGTAGCGGGAGAGAATTCTGGTCCTCGCATGAGGGCGTGGGTTCGAACCCCACTTCTGACATAAGTTTTATGTTATCGCCATGATCCTAAATCCGATCAAAACCTTAGCCCTCTCGGCGAAGTTCGACTATTTGGTCCTTCCCGACTGTGCCTCCTAACTTGAACTGATCTGGGTCCGGATTCTCATCTTGACTTACGAATGATTTTCTTCGTAAGTTGTTCATTTGGAATTACCTTAACTATCTCACTGCTCACAAAAATTATTAACTCTGCCGACAACTTACGAATTTGGGTATTCCCATCGCATTGGTAGATTTCGTAGGGGACTAAAAGCCAATAGCTGCAAGTTTTTTCCTATAAGGGAAGAGCAAGTTTCGGTCACTAGCCAACTTAAGACTTTCGGCCACTTACGCAAGAGATGGTCATGCCGATTTAATACAAATTCTTACAACAACAAAAAACAAAATAATCTTCCTACAAATTGCATACATGAGAATCCCGCCCCCGACAACTGCTCAAATCGCGCCTCCAGGCAAAATACCTCTTCCATCTGTTTCGTGTGACTGAGTAACTTGTCAAGCTTAGCGTTCGGGGAAAATTAGCTGGAGCTGAGACGCTGCCAAATAATTAATGCCACTCATAACTGAAGCTTCGTCAGGGCAATGCCTGTACAGGGTGACAAATCATATTAAATGTTTACTAGTGAGAAATAATCTGAGCAGGACTTACCTAGGGATGAAGATGACGCGCACCGGCTTCTTGGCAGGGACTCGTCCAAGACAATTTGACTAGGCCGGCAGGCTGGAGATGACTTATTTTCATTTCACGTATTCTTGTCCACGAACAGTCACACTTACTATTGTTTTCCATATTTCATTGATATCGTTCCAACGGGCAGTAATATTCATAAAATTAATAGTTGTGCATTCAAGTAATTTTGTTGAGATGATTGATAAACAGCCAAATTATACATTGTTATTAACCGCCATTGATACCCCCCCCCCCCCCCCCCTCTCCCCACTCCTTCATGAACTTTCGCAATTGTTCACAACCAATAGCAGTATCAAAGTGAAACTTTAAGTACCTTTTCTCACATCAATTTTACGTCTTCCTGTGCAATAATGGAACAATTTCGTCGAGAGAAAATAATTGATGAGATATAGCGAATTTAGTGACGTCACTACTCACGAGTTGGACGAAAAAAATCAGCTAAAATTTAACGGACCGTACAAAGGCCATATTTTGCGAGAGATAAAATGTCATAAAAACCTCAAAAGCTACAAAATAGCAAGGGCTACAAAATGATTATCTCAGAGTTTTTTTTTATTAAAAAATTGACCCACCCAAAAAAAACTATGTTTAAATGCCCACAAATTACCATTTTCGAAGATATTACAAACTGTGTTAAATATTAGAGAAACACATATGGGCAAAACAGAAATATTCACCATTTTTGGCTGACTTATGGCTTCTAAAGTATGGGTAACTCATGCCGTATTTTTTCATTGTTTTGGGGTTATTTATAACCAACTGCGAAGAAACAAACGTTATCGCTGCATTTCTGAGGTAAAACTGGCCCAGAAACATGCGTTTTTATTTATATTACTCAAATTCACATTTTGACCTTATGTGACCTGACTTTGACCTGAGTTTGACATTAACTTCACTTAAATGAAGTCAGGTGGTAAAATGACAATTACTATCGAATTATACTTGTAATATAACCCATAAAACATATGTCGCATGACTTTCGTATATATTTTGCACATGGTGACCTTCTGTGACATTAACATTGACCTTGACTTTTGGCAACAATCTTACTTTAGCTCATGCGAGATGTGTATTATACCTTTGAGAGCACTTTGGGTGATCATGGTAGCAATCGAATGCTTTGAATGGATAGTACCAATGTCCCATACACTCAAATATCTAGATTTTGACCTTTGACCTGACCGTGACCTCAATGTGAACCTTTCGAGAATGCTTTAGATGTGCTTCATTGAGAGCTTTCGAAAGTCGCCTTGTGCGTCTCGCTGCGATCATTGGTTCGGAAGATCCCCCCTCCCTACCAGTCAATGGCGTTCGGCTGAGACCCCAGTCAAGGACGGGTTAAATTTATTGCCAGAATGGACGTGAGGCTAAATTTTCAAATTTAGTTTGAAAATGACATATATACCTATACATAGGCGTACCCAAGGGGGGGGGGTAAACGGGGTAATTTCCCCCCCCCCCCCTGAAGGTCCGCACGTGCCCCCTTTGCCTTATGTGCCCCTTTGGAAATAGGGCCCGAAGGTCCCTATTTCGATTTTTTTTAAGTTGAAAATATGCCTATAAAAATATAGTGAGTCAAATCCGGTGTTTTTTTTTGGTAGTGGTTACTTGTGCCCCCTGATAAAAACAAAAGTGCCCCCTCCTGGAGTGAATCCTTGGTACGCTACTGTATCTACATGAAATATACATCATAGTTTAAAAATGCCTACATTGTTTTCACTTTATTGGTGCTACTTGCAGGAAGGTTCAAATCAAGGGCACCGCCACCTTCCGAATATTTGGGGGGAGGGGGCGGAGGTATTTTGTAGTCGATTCTTTCCATGCAACGCCCATAGGCGTAATGTTAAAATCCGAAAATGTTTGGGGGGACACGCCCCCCCCCCTCCCCCGCTGTGGCGGAGCACCTGGTTCAAATGCATATGACATGGCATTCATCAATTAGTCATGTCACTTGGTTGTTAAGGTTTTGGAGTATGTCCAACACTAATCCATCCTTTTGTCCAGTTCATCTAAGCTCCAAAATACATGCTGAAAACTGGGAAAGTGATTATCTTTAACCCTATTCCCTGCGGGGGACAGATTCTGCCCCCCCCCCCCCCCCCCCCCACCCGGTAGTTTTTCACTTGCGGCTTCTAAACCGTTTGACCTAGCGTCCTGAAACTTTGTGACTCTTCCTAAAATTGAATGGCGCGTGTTGTGTAATTTTTTTTAAAACATCAGTCTAGCAGACACGGTTCCAGGCTCCTGTTTTTGGGAGGGTGTTACGAATGCAGTTTTGCGGCGCATACTTCCTTCGTGGTTTGCAGTGCAATGCATGCGTCAGAAACAATTTCAATGCCATATGCATCATAGATACTGGGATTGACATATTTTTGGGGCAGAGGCGCACTCAGGATAAAAACTGTTTTTTCCTGGATCCGCCTATGCGCAATATATCAAATTTAACAAGTTACAGCATATAATGCCCACATGTGACGTTCATGTCGTCCCACACAATCACGAACAGCACATATTTTTCCCCCAGAAAATCCTCCCATTTTACATTCCCTGAATACGCCTATGATTTGTGTTTTGTTTTGCCTTTTGTTATATTAACCCTCGCCCTACGGAGGGAATGACAGCCCCCCCCCCCGTGAGGTTTTTCTTGAATTACTTTTTACACATGCAGTGCATCTTGCTGAAATTTTCCGTGGCTGAGTTTACAACAATTATACGTAAGCTGTAAAAATGTAATTGACATTGGTTAAGCAGTTCGGGAGATAATCATCATGTTGGTACAAAAATGATAAATATTTGAAAAATGGTAGAAAACAGAGTTTTAAAGCAAATTGCAAACGCAATTCACCAAAGATATGAAATGGCATTTTCTTTAAAATAGATAACTCGGATTTTCAACATTTTGGGTTTTTTATTCCTAAAATTGAAGAAAAAACTTTTTTTTTAAATCCACACAAAATCAAAATTTTCAAAGATATTTTAAAAAAAACGGAATATATGTTAGAGAACTGAGTATGGACAATACCCATACCCAATTTCAAAGCAATATCTTCATTTTTGACTGAGTGATGGCTCCTAAGTGTAAGAAACTGAAGACGTCATTTTTAAAAAAATAACTTTTTTGACTTTTTAAAAAAAAAGATACGAACAAATAATTACCTTTTCTGTATTTCTGAGCCAAATCTGGTCTAGGTACATGCCTTTTTATTTACATTTATCAATTTCTAATTTTGAGGCTTTCTGAAGAGCAAAATCGCTGTTCTGGACGTGGTAAATCCGAGGTCATTCACTTGACCTGGAAGGTCACCCATTGATCTCAAACCTAAACATCGCATACTGTTAGATTCTTCTCATGACAGGCAACATGCTGGTTCTTACCGCATTGCTCTAAGTTGCTTGGTTTGGAAGTTAACAGGGGGCCTGGCAGGCCTCCCCCGTAGGGCGAAGGTAAAAAAAGCTCCCGTAGGGCGAGGGTTAAAAATCACTACATTTAAAGCTCAAAAACGTTTGAAGCATGAAAATCGGTTGAGCCACATGGCCGCAATGACCTTTCAAAAAACACCCAATTTTTTGAACGTTTTGCCCCTGGCGCCCCATTTTTTAACATTTCGGGGCCTAAAAAGAGCGATCTTGTCATGACGAGTCGAATGGTGTTCTCTCAATCGAAATCGACCGAGCGGTTCTCGAGATCTCTGGGGGGGGGGGGCTGAATCTGCCCCCCGCAGGTTAACGTAATTCTGGCCGCCCGCAGGGAATAGGGTTAAGCTGTGCGACTTTCAAAGATGGAATCAATTCGTCAAAACTAGCAGTAATAATGTCATATAAAAATGCGCATGCTTTTATTGGAAAATAGGCTATTTGACCCATGCGTCGGTTACCGCTACTGTGTGTTTTCTTTCATTTCCAGCATATCGCAATGATCATGATACTTGTTATCTAAAGCTTTGCTAATACCTATGTCCTATAATATAAAACATCGTTTGAGTTAGTATTGTCATTATACACCATCGGCATCTATCATGAATCAGTTACAATAACTATATATGTATTCTCGTATATGTGTGTGCAGCTGGTCGCATGGCCTATAACAGGGGTGGAGCTTCTCCAGAAAAGTTGGGGGCTGAGGTGGGAAAATCGCTTAAAGTGCCATAGAAATCCACAAAAATACAGATTTTCCCTCGGTATTGACCCACTTCCTCGTCCAAGTTTGGGGGGGTTGAACTTTGAAGCCACCTCAACTGAATAGGATCCTACATCCCTGGCCTATAACTTGGCCAGAACAGTTAAAATGTACATCTCGCCAAAAATGATAACCTGTTTAAGCTTGCACCCCAGCAGGCGCGCACACAAGGGGGGGGGGCACACGGTCCCGTGCCCCCCCCCCCCCCCTTACGAAATGCGGGGCCCATTTGAGGAGGCCCGTGGGGCCTCTTTGAGGCGGCCCCGTGGGCCTCTGTTTGGTTGTAATTTTTGTTTGGCACATTTTGTGGAAATTTTCTGAAGAAAAAAAAATTGTTAAAAAAATTGGTGTCAAAAACTGAAAATTTTGCAAATCCGATATAACCATTTTTAAGTCCTATTTGGCACGCGGGCCCGTGCGGAGTGCCCCCTTACGAAATGCTATGATGCCACCGACCCATTTAAAAGTTTTACATTTTATATTTCATTCTAAGGGCCCAAAGGTGCACACAAGGGGGGCACATGGGCCCGTACCCCCTTACGAAATGCGGGGCCCCTATGAGTCCCCGGATTTCGTAAGGGGCCCCGCGATGGGGCCCCCTTACGGACAGCCCCCCCCCCCCCCCCCCCCCCCCCCCCCCGAGGTGGGGCCCCTGTCCGGTTGTAGTTTTGTTTTATTTTTTTAAAATCCGGATGTATGGCCACACATGACAAATTAAATGGCTATGTAGACATGAGAAGTGGAAGTCTTCATTTTTAATTTTCATACGAAGGGGCCCACCGCAAAAATATAGAAAGTGACGTTATCGCGAAAATGTGTAACGGATCGAAGCTCTAAGGAGAACAAATATCAATATGTAAAATAAGACACGAAGTGTGCCTCATACCAGACGCGCGCACAAGGGGGACACACTGGCCCACGTGCCTCCCCCTTATGAAATGCGGGGCCCCTCTAATGGTGGGGCCCCTGTCCGGTTGAATTTTTATAAGAAGAAAATTCGAATGTATTTTTCCACAAATGAAGTGAGTTTGTATTTTCTATTTTCATCTTAGCACACATTACGACTGTCCACGGCCCGTGACGTAATAATGCGCCAATGTGCATCCGTGAATTCATTCAAGCGTGCGTTCGGTATCTGGAAATTGGTTTCCTTTGGATATTCTCCGCTGGAAAATTATCGACGATAATTTTCCCTTCGCGCGTTCGACATCTACTCTGTCGGGGATAATGTTCCATTATCGCTCTGCAGAGCGTTCGGTATATGCAAGGATATCGGCTTTCGGATTTCCATCGGATTTTTGCGTGCGCTGTAAAACACGTATTTAACTCAACTCAGGCGTGAAATTGGTATTAGCCGACCTTAAAAGAAACAGGAATTACTTTGAGAACACAAATGTGCAAAAACTCAAGTTAAAAGACAGCAAATGGCCCCCGGTGAACGCAGCGGCAGTCGTCAGCTGGCTACGACGAAGGGATAATATCTAAGTGACCCTGCTCCGGACATTTTCCACGATTCTCGCCCGCGACGGAAAATTATCGGGAATGATTTTCTATTTTCTAAATATCGAACGTGATCCTTGTCAGGTCAATATTGATGTCACCAATGTCACCAAATGTCAGTTGGTCATATATGGGTGTCCTTAAAAAAAACTTTTTGACTCGAGAACTAGGAGCGCCGAAAAAGCGCAGAAAAATAATTCAGAAAAAAATACTTCGAAAGATATTTAACCCTCGCCGTGCCGGGGGGCGGGCGTTTTGACACCCCCTAAGGTTTTTTGGGGTTAGCAGAAAAACTGCTTTTTTGTACAGCTGTTCGGGCAACAATTACCCACATTATGTGCCCATTATTGACCTCGGGTCACCTCAGGTCAGGTCACCAGGTCTAGGTCACATGACCCACCTAAAAAAAACGTTTGCGGTCGTACCACAGCCACAGTTTTCGGCCGATCGGTTTCAAAATTACAGGATTTAATAAGGTCATAGGTACCTACAATTCGCATATATAATAGTTTGTAAGTATATCGGTGACCTAAGGTCGGGTCAATTTCGTGACCTCCCCATTATAAGTCAATGGGGAAATATTCAAACGCTTCCTATTCCGAGAATACGCATGATATCAGTCCAATTCCTTCTGTGTCATGTTATCATAGGCCATTCTTGATGATCCAGGTTCATTTTGTGTTCAGTGACCCCTACAGGGTCAGTCGAGGTCATCTGAGGCCACCAACACTTTGTCAATAACTTTCGAAAGAATGAAGATAAATAAGTGTCACCGGCACCAATGTGTTCGTCTCGTCGAGGCACGTCTCCCAATATGTAACATGATCTACTTGGGGCACCACTTGACCTTGACCTGAGGCCAAATTTCGAAGTTGGTCTAAACTGGTCAACATGAACATGATTCGAAGCGCCTTGAAGAGACGAACATGGTGGTTTCAAAATTATTGCCTTATCCTTATTAGGTCAAAAGTTAGTTGCGAAATCTGTTTTGCAAAAAAATAGCCTTTTTGACCTTTGATGACCTCTGAAGTCTGGAGCCCACACCACTATTGAAGTGAGCTAAAATCTGAGGGAACCAATGGCGATTGCATATTTTAATAGCTTTCGATTGCTTTTTTCGTTTGTTCCTAGATATCATAGTTCCCGAGATATATCAGGGTTTTGGAAGCGAGGTCCTAAAACTTGAAAATCTGACCCGTGATGACCTCTGGTGAACTCATTATTGACCTTAGCCAAAAACATGACCGAAGCGGCTTCGAAATTTGAGTAAAAAAATTGGTCATGGCCAAAAACATGACCGAAGCGGTTTCGAAAATGATTTTGGACGAGATCTGAGGTAAAATGTGACAGCACCTTGCATACAGGAAATTAAACCGCGCCGTGCTGGTGCTCGGCGCCACCTTCGTCGTGCCGGGGGGGGGGGAGGTCAACGCCCCCTCGAACTCGATCCCTATGGGACGTAGACAAAAAAACGAAAACACCTTTCGAAAGCACGTCAAAAATATTTTGAAACCACTTCGGTCATGTTTTTGGCTAAGGTCAATAATGAGTTCACCAGAGGTCATCACAGGTCAGATTTTCCAGTATAGTATACATATATATAACTTTTAAAAAAAACTGAAAAAATGCCCTCGCAATGGGGGGGGGGGGCCTCGTGATCTGACGGGGCCCCCTTGAGGTCGTGCCCCCTCCCCCTTACAAAAATCCTGTGTGCGCGCCTGCACCCCAGTGACCTTTTTATCGACTGGGGGGGGGAGGGGGCAGGAGCCATGACTGGGGGGGGGGGGGGTGGGGTTGCCCCAGCAGTTAACATGTTAGACGAGTCCCTGCTTCTTGGAGCAACGTCCGAGACACCGACAGTTGAATTCCGCTCTTTTCACTATTTGTATTTGATCTTGGCATCGGCAGTCGTTGACTGCACTTAGCAGCATCTCCAAATTATCTCCGAAGAGCCACCTTGATATTCTTTTAAGCATGTATTATCATCCTCGTTAAGTGGGCCAATTATCTCCGATGCGAGAGCCAAGTCCGAGCAGTTTCCGGTTGCCTGCACTTCATCCCCTACTGAAAGCACGTAGGCGTCTACACTCCGTTCAAAGGCAGCGATGTTTTACCCAGTACACTGCCCAACGGTATCCGAGCTCCTCTCCAGTCTCCACCATCACCACAATAAATCCCGAAATACACCGCGGTCACCAGTGACAGGTCACCCCACTCACCAGAATCAGACTGGAGACCCGCGCGCGGCTCCGGACAGAGCAGACCGGTCACCCCGCCCCGAGCCTGACCTCTGACACAGGGGCGGCGCCACATGCAGGTCACCCCGCTCCCGGGCCTGACCTCTGACACAGGGGCGGAGCCACAGATATGTCACCCCGCTCCCGGGCCTGACCTCTGACACAGGGGCGGCGCCACAGACAGGTCACCCCGCTCCCGGGCCTGACCTCTGACACAGGGGCGGCGCCACAGGCAGGTCACCCCGCTCCCGGGCCTGACCTCTGACACAGGGGCGGAGCCACAGACAGGTCACCCCGCTCCCGGGCCTGACCTCTGACACAGGGGCGGCGCCACAGACAGGTCACCCCGCTCCCGGGCCTGACCTCTGACACAGGGGCGGCGCCACAGACAGGTCACCCCGCTCCCGGGCCTGACCTCTGACACAGGGGCGGAGCCACAGACAGGTCACCCCACTCCCGGGCCTGACCTCTGACACAGGGGGCGGTGCCAGGCGTCTCTGTCTGGCAGCCTCTATTCAAGTAGCTTGCGATTGACTGCAGCGGGAGACGTTTGGAGGCGTTTTAGCCAGCCCTCGAATATAACCAGACGTTAAAAGCTGCAGCTGAAAGCTGTTATGGGCAGAAATGATAATAAATGTTTTGTTGTGCCTACTCAGTGTCAGAATGGCCGAGTGGTCTAAGGTGCCAGACTTAAGGTGCGCATTCCCGTTGGTAGCGGGAGAGAATTCTGGTCCTCGCATGAGGGCGTGGGTTCGAACCCCACTTCTGACAGATATTTTATGTTATCTCCATGATCCTAAATCCGATCAAAATCTTATTCAAGGAACATAATTACCTTTTCCCACAACAATGACGTTAGCACTTGAAATCGACAGACTAGGCCAAAATATGATGTAAACTCATCGCATTTTGCATATAAAAATTCCTTCAGGGAGATATTTCAAGTTAAACTTTATAAACGTTCCACACTTTTAACGACCGGTACTTGCAAGTACTTTTCGGTTTTCATCAAACTCTGGGCTTTTCCCGTATTACATTGTTATGCAATGGTGTTGAAAATATATTTTGCGTTCTGCTTTTGTGAATATATGCCCGCCCATCCTTTACAATGAACAACCATTGAATAAAAAGGTAACCAAATTAGCAGTTAACTTTTGCACCCAACGGCGGCCTAGTTAGTGGTTGCGACCCTCAATTTGTGAAAATTGCTTAATTTATTTTCAACATTAGGAGTTTTGTATACTTTTGTCTCTGGCTGTGTATGGCTGTTATTCAAGCCTCTGGCGGAAACAAGCAATGGTACTGCACACTCCAACGACATCCCGCTGTCACGCTCCATCATGGTGATGCTCTGGAGGATGCAGCATGTCCTAAAATATTTAAAAAAAATGATTTGATTCAACATTTAAATATATGTGGAATTTATGTAAAATCAATACAAATGGAAACATGCATATACATGATCCTTAAAACATTGTTACCGAGCAATAATATTTGAGTATAAATGAATTTAGCCACTGGAACTGCTTTGTATTTGTACAATTTGCCATGTGCACTTGAATCGTTAAGAATCGTGAAATCTTTTGATTCAATCAGCCTTCATTCCACGCGGGTTTTGATTCAATCACGATTCATGAATCAAAAGATCTGGTGGTGAATCAATTATTTTATGATTCAAGGAATTTTGATTGAACGATTCCAATCGATTCAATCAGAGTCAAATCAATAACCAGTCTGAACTGACCTCAGCTTTTCAGGCAGGTGTTAAAACTTTAATCTGCGTCGTAACTCGTAAGCTTGCTCGTAAGTAATGCGGAAGCGAACAATATTCTTCAAGAGCGTTACCTATCTTCGCACCAAACGCCTTGGAAGCAGCTTTGGAAGCAGCTAAAAACGGCAGAAAAAGAAGAGAGAAAAAAAAACAGTTTGGCGAAATAGAGCCAAGGTCGGTTGACGTTAACAGCAAATATTGTCTATAATGCTACATTACCGTCCATCTGGTATAAACCCGGTCATCTGGTATAAACCTCCAAAACCGTTCGCTAAATCTGCTCTAGAGCCGTTGAGACAGAGTTTTGGGATAAACGAACCGTGGATCATATTATTTATATTTATATTACCATTGCCATAGCCTTTGCCACACCAACTTGAAATAGGTTCCTACCCCGCTGTCTGCATATGTTCGAAAATAAATGGGGCGAGCTTAAAAATATTTTTACTTAAGGAATAAGCAATACAAGGGTAATGTATACGTCAATGTAAATTTACTTTAAGCGATGCGTTAAATGCGTGTGGGCTCTATTTGTGCAAATACGTGACAGAGCTCTGTGACAGAGCGCGAAGTAATGCAAAAGGGGCGCTGGATGTAAAACGCAGAATGTTAAGGTACAAAGAATAGGATAGGCCCCCGCCCTTTCCCCACCAGGGCTAACCCGAAACCGGCCCTCAGCATGTGCTGCAGGGCCGGTCGGTCGGCCGGCCGGGCGTGCGGGGCGCCGGCCCCGCTGGTCGACGGCTCGCACGCCCGGCCGGTGCAGTGGCGAGGGGGCGCCGCTTCGCGAACGGGAGCCGCTAAAAAACGAGAGGCGGCGCGGGCGGGGGTCGCCTATGGTCACATGTGATCGCAATAATGTACTGTATGTTCGTGTAATGTATGCTGTGGTGGTGTTCGATAGTGTAAGTGAAGCATGTGGTGACAACATGATATGTTAGAAATAAAAATAAACAAACACTGAAGTGGAAAACAAAAATGTCGATGTCTCACCTGACTCACCGACATGACAGCGACGCGGATGAAGCTAGTCATGGGGCAGCCGCGATGTCGTCGTGTGTTTTTTCGACTGTAAATCTTGGCTTGAGGAACGCTGCCACTAAATCAAAACACACTATTTTTGTCCCTGTATGCATGATGTTTTACGCTGATATTCTAATGCTGATCCAATTCGATTCACACTGCATAGTCACACCAACACGCACACTATCATTAACACTGCACAGTACACCAGTCACGTCACACACTTTCGCAGATACATTCACAGTACACACGCAGCCTCTCAAGATTTTGTTTTTCTTTGTAACACAAAATGACTAAATTTAAAACTATGTCGTTAAATGTAAGAGGCTTAGGATCTCAACACAAACGTAGGGATGTCGTGCACTATTTAAATAACATGAAATATGACATCATTTTGCTTCAAGATACACATTTAACAACAGATAAAATTTCCTCATTTGAATCTATTTGGAAAGGTAAATCTTATCATTCCTGCTATACAAACAACAGCAGGGGTACTTCCATTCTATTCAATAGGAACCTTCAGCATGATATTATTATAGAATTCACCAGCAATAAAGGTAATTATGTATTACTACAATGTAAGATAGGTACAGACACTTTCGTAATAGGCAGTATATATGGCCCAAACCGAGACGAGCCTCAGTTCTATGGACGCATAGACGAATTACTAGACAGCGTTGACAGTGACCATGTTATTCTTGGCGGAGACTTCAACTTTATTATGGATGCTGAGAACGATTGTTTTGGGTACGTTCACGAAAATAATGTTAACGCCAGAATGAAATTCATCTCTGTTTGCAATAAACATAATCTCATAGACGTATGGAGGCACCATAACCCCAACAAACAACAATTTACATGGTTTAAATCAACTCCAAATAAGGGTGCAAGATTAGACATGTTTTTCGTTAGTAAGCATCTGTCAAGTCTGTGTAACGATCTTCAAATAATCCCCGGTTATCGAACAGACCACAACATAATATCACTGTGTCTACAGGTGGGGGAATCGCAACGAGGGCCAGGGCTATGGAAATGTAATGAGTCGCTTCTCAGCGACGAGGAATACGTTAGAGTAGTGGACGAATGTATTGATCAAACAATAGAGCAATATTCTTTGCTCGTTTATACATATAGTTTCTTGTCAAATACATGTAACTATAAAGATATTCAATTTCACATTAACGATGATTTATTCTACGAAACATTATTGATGATGATTAGAGGAGAAACTGTCAGATATTCGAAACGAAAAGCAAAAAGTTTAAAGAAAAAAGAAAAAGAACTCATTACACAAATAGCTCATGATCACTCACAATTCTCGAAGGATAGATCAGAATTAAATGCATCTCGCTTGCAAGAGTACAAAGAAAAGCTTGAAAACATCAGAAAACATCACATCAATGGTCTCATCGTACGGTCTAGAACCAGATGGCATGAAGATGGAGAAAAATCATCTAAATATTTCCTTGGTTTAGAGAAAAGAAATGCAATGAGAAAGACAGTAACAGTACTTAGAGTTGGCGAACAGCACCTAACACGAACCTCCTCAATACTTCAGACATTTACAGACGACCTATCGAGAAAATATAACAGGGAACATATTATGCCACAAACAGCTCGTCACTTCATCAGTGAAAATATTATAACATCACTAAACATCAATGAACGTATACGCCTTGATCAGCCATTATCATTCCAAGAAATAACGGAAGCAATGCAAGGAATGAAGAAGGGTAAATCACCTGGTTCAAATGGTTATACGGCATGTTTTTTCAAGTATTTCTGGAACAAGTTAGGACCTTTTCTGTATAGAGCCTTTGTTTTGTGTTCTCATCTAGACAAAACGTTGCTATCACATAGAGAAGGTGTTATAACAATGATACCAAAGGCCGGGAAATCTCCAGATAATATAAAAGCATGGCGCCCAATTACATTATTAAATATTGATTTTAAAATAATATCAGCCGCTATTTCAGCCAGACTACAGAGTGTCATAGGGAAGGTCATACATCCATGTCAAACAGCGTATATCAAGGGACGATATATTGGTGAAAACACGCGCTTGGTGTATGACGTAATAAATAGTTTATTCGCGAAAAAAGGGTCTGGCTTGATCATGACTGCTGATTTTGAGGCGGCTTTCGACTCAATATCATGGGAATTCGTAACTCGAGTGTTAGAACAATATAACTTTGGACCACATTTCAGAAACACGATAAACACGTTATATTTAAATACCGAAAACTTCTCGCGGATAATGTTGAATGGTCACTTGGGTGCCAAAATTTACCTTAAATGTGGGATACGACAGGGAGACCCAGTCTCAGGCTATCTGTTCAATTTTGCAGTTAATGTTCTTGCCAACCAGATACAGCGATCACAATTACTTACTGGCATTCAGTTGTCAGAAAATCATGAAGTCAGACTATCACAATATGCCGATGATACAGTGTTATTTCTCAAAAACTCGTCCACATGCTTGCAAGGGGCATTGCATGAACTAAAAACATTTTCGGAATTTTCTGGGCTTAACCTGAACATTGAAAAAACATCATGTATCCAAATCGGTCTTCCAGAACAACATCAGAGAGAAAACAATTTGGGGATAAAGTGGGTTAGCCAAATTAAGATATTGGGTATTACATTCACAAATAATAATGATAACATAACACAAAACAACTTTGAGCCAAAGCTACTACACATAGAAAAAGAAATAACACAGTGGCGCAGGAGAAATCTCACTCCCATAGGAAAAATTACTGTGGTGAAGTCGCTGCTCATTTCTAAATTGGTTCATTTGTTTACGGCTCTGCCGAACCCATCTCAAACAGAATTAAAACAATTAGAGCGTTTGTTCTTTTCTTTCTTGTGGGGAGGCAAGCGAGACCCTATAAAACGTGCCAAAGTTATTCAGAGTTATGAACTTGGCGGATTACATATGGTTAATATTCAGGGATTCGTAATGAGTATGAAACTGACATGGCTCAAGAGATTGATGACATCGAACGCTGTATGGGCACAACTAGCCGCAAAGGAATTGCCAGATATCCAGGATATACTTTGCTATGGAACTAAGAAATTGCAGAGAAGTAACATAAAAACACAGAATCCCTTCTGGAAAGATGTCCTTGAAGCCTTCGCCGGTTTCAGCCGTATGTACAACCCAGGTATGCCACAAATATTAGCTGAAAGTGTCTGGTTCTCTGACTACACAAAATTCAAATGTTCTATCATACACAATTGGAATAGGAAAGGTATTAGATTTCTCGCAGATTTAGTTAATGAAAACACAGGACGGCTGCATACTAAAGAAACCTTGGAAAACAAATATGAAATAAGAATGACATTTCTATGTTACGAAGTTTAGTTAGAAGCTTACCTGATTGTGTGAAGCAAGTAGCATCGACAAAAGCTTTGGGTCCCATAATACCATTAAGAATTAATCTAGTAATGAACCACCCCAATTTTCCACGCTTGGCCTATCATACATATTTAGAATCCAGACGAAGTGAAATCACTGAAGCAAACGCACGACAAAAAGAAAAATGGATAAGGGATATAGGATGCTTTGAAGACAACAGCTTCTTGGAAGTAATAGGTGTCACACGTTCAACGCGCATCAGAATGTTTCATTATAAACTTATTAATAGAATCATCACAACTAACAGATACTTAAAAATAATCAAAGTCAAAGATAGTGACAATTGCACATTTTGTAAACATGAACCTGAAACAATAGCTCATATGTACTGGCATTGCCCCAGAGTTCAATCTTTCATCAATTCTATTAAAACGTATCTAGCGAGAGAATACAAAATAAACTTGAATGTAGATACCAAAACGTGGTTCTTTCCAACACAGTTAAGTGCAGTTGAGACCTGTATAATCACATTAGCAAAAATGGTCATTTACGAGGCACGCTATAAAGAAACACAGCCAAACGTTACACACTTAAAGAATAAGTTAAAATGAGAAGCCGAAATAGAATATAACGCAGCTAGAGTAGCCAACAAATTGGATAAATTTGAAGAGAAGTGGGGGCCAATGAAACGTATTCACATACAGGTGAACTGAAGAAAAAAACATACAATATAGTATAACAATATATACTACATAATAAATAAGATTGATATTGCAACAACAAAACGCAATATTAGTACAAGAATATATAATTACAATACAATACTACATGGTAATAAATATAGTATTGTACAATATAGTATAGTAACATATATAAATACCATACAACAAAGTATAATAACATAACAATAACATACAACGAAGTATAGTTGCATAACAATACCATACATATCACATTATACAATATAGTATAACAACACATAATACAATATAAGATTAAAACATCAAAATACAGCATACACGCCTCCGCCTTCCGGCTTTCTGCCTCTGGCCCGTCCTTCCCTGCCTTTGCTGCTGCTGCTGCTGCTGCTACTGCTGCCGCCGCCGCCGCCGCCGCCGCCGCCGCGGCTGCTGTCGTTGCTGCCGCCCCTGACCGTTGCGCTGGCCCAGTGTGCCGGTGCGGCAGTTTATACTTAGTGATATGACCGATCATTATCACCGTATCACCGTTTTTTTTTCGGAGGATGTTTTGCGATCTGATGGGAGTTTTCGGAGGCTCTTGATGTGGCAGAGTCGAGCGAGTGTTGTGATTGTGTGCTTTGTTTTTGTTTTCGTTTTGCTCGTTTGTATGTGTGTTTGAACCTCGGCGGTCTCGTATATATGTGTTGTGTTTTGGATGTCGTTGTGCTGAAGGTTTGTTTGTATGTAAATACACCACCGGCGGGAGCCGGATAAAGTGAGAGAAAAAAAAACCGAAACCGGCCCTCAGCATGTGCTGCAGGGCCGGTCGGTCGGCAGGCCGGGCGTGCGGGGCGCCGGCCCCGCTGGTCGACGGCTCGCACGCCCGGCCGGTGCAGTGGCGAGGGGGCGCCGCTTCGCGAACGGGAGCCGCTAAAAAACGAGAGGCGGCGCGGGCGGGGGTCGCCTATGGTCACATGTGATCGCAATAATGTACTGTATGTTCGTGTAATGTATGCTGTGGTGGTGTTTGATAGTGTAAGTGAAGCATGTGGTGACAACATGATATGTTAGAAATAAAAATAAACAAACACTGAAGTGGAAAACAAAAATGTCGATGTCTCACCTGACTCACCGACATGACAGCGACGCGGATGAAGCTAGTCATGGGGCATCCGCGATGTCGTCGTGTGTTTTTTCGACTGTAAATCTTGGCTTGAGGAACGCTGCCACTAAATCAAAACACACTATTTTTGTCCCTGTATGCATGATGTTTTACGCTGATATTCTAATGCTGATCCAAGTTGAAGATGTCTGAGAATGATGCTGTCATGTTTTTTCGCCCTTCATATCTTTAGTTTGAGATGCGTAGTTATCTTCAGCAGTGTTTTGCTACCTCACGGTACGGCGGTACACAATCAACCGACACCGACGTGCGTTGGCGCATTTTTCACCTATGTGAGACGCTGCCACATAATTAATGCCACTCAAAACTTGGGCTTCCTCAGTGCAATGCCTGTGGGGGACAAATCATATTAAATGTTTACGGCTGAGTAATAATCTGAAACGGACTTACCTAGGGATAAAGACGACGCGCACAGGCTTCTTGGAACAACGTCCGAGACTCCCACAGTTGAATTCCGCCCTTTTCACCATTTGTATTTGATCTTGGGATCGGCAGTCGTTGACTGCACTTAGCAGCATCTAAAAATGATCGGCGAGGAGCCACCTTGATATTCTTTTAAGCATGTAGTCTCATCCTCGTTAAGTGGGACAATTATCCCCGATACGAGAGCCAAGCCCGAGCAGTTTCCTGTTGCCTGCACTTCATCCCCTACTGAAAGCACGTCGGCGTCCACACTTCGTTCAAAGGTAGCGATGTTTTACCCAGCACACTTCCCAACGGTATCCAAGCTCCTCTCCAGTCTCCACCATCACCACAATAAATCCCGAAATACACCGCGGTCACCAGTGCCAGATCACCCCAGTCACCTGAATCAGACTGGCGACCCGCGCGCGGCTACGGACAGAGCAGACCGGTCACCCCGCCCCCGGGCCTGACCTGACACAGGGGCGGTGCCACAGATAGGTCACCTCGCTCCGGGCCTGACCTCTGACACATGAGAACGGCGCCACAGACAGGTCAACCCGCCCCCGGACCTGACCTCTGACACAGGGGCGGCGCCACAGACAGGTCACCGCGCCCCCGGGCCTGACCTCTGACACAGGGGCGGCGCCACAGACTGGTCACCCCGCTCCCGGGCCTGATCTCTGACACAGGCGCAGTGCCACAGACAGGTCACCCCGCTCCCGGGCCTAACTTCTGACACAGGCGCGGTGCCTCAGACACACTCACAAAAAAAATCAACACCTGCACAGGGTGTTAACACCCCTAGCCCGTGTGATGCCCACACAACCTAAAATACGTCGCCTGGAAGGTGTTTTGTTTAGCACTCAGGGAGGTGTACCGGAACAACCGTGATCGCCGCTGCATGGAGTGTATAGGTTTAACGGAACACCCTTGATAACCGCTGCATGGGGTGTCGAGGTGTCGCAATAGTCATGCGTGGGGTGTCGATTGACGCCTCAGCGGGGCGTATTGCGGGAGTTCGTTTACCATTGGGGAAGGCGTAACGTCACCGCTGCATGGGGTGTCGAGGTGTCGCAATACTCATGCGGGGGTGTCGATTGATGCCTCAGCCGGGCGCATTGCAGGAGTTTGTTCACCACTGGGAGAGGTGTAACGGTCGCCGCTGCTTGGGGTGTCGTGACGTAGACGCATGGCGGGCAGCGGCTGCCACCGGGCGCCGGCTCAGAGACGTGTCGTACTCGCAAGACTATGCCAATCTGAACACTCTGACCTGACTCTGACCACTCGCGCCAACCTTCCAAATCTGAGCAACTACAAATTAGTACATTTCCGTGCAAAACCATTGTATTAACAAAACCGTTAATTATTGTAAACAGATCCATGTATCAACATCAGCATCACAAATCAGCATCATCAAGAATACTTATAAATCATCATAGTTACTATGGATCAACAGTCAGCTACGTATATTCATATGTTTATAGAAGCTTGGTCGTTGCAGCTCTGACCGGATAAGCAATACAATTGGTCGTGACGGGAGGGCACGAAACATATAGACGCTATCATACCTAATGTTTATCGATCACAAATGCACAACTAACTACATTTCTAAGATCAAAAGAACGCAAGAAAGAACGCACTCACACCTCACATTTAGGTACTTATAACTAAGATCACGACAGCAGGATTGACAGCCTGCTGTCGTGATCAACTCAACGGCAACGGCAACTCAACGGCAACTTGAACACTGACAACGGTCGACGCACGCACTCTGAACAACCTGCGGCGGCGCAACTGAGCGGGCGCGGCGGCGCGGCCGGCCGGCAGTGATGTGCGCGCGCAGCCAACGCCGCGCCGCCGTCTGCGTGCGTCTACGTCAAGACACCCCAAGCCGCGGCGACCGCATCCTTTCATCGACATCGGACCTTGGACGACAACAAGCCAGCCTGCTCCAGCCCTCCACCGCTTCCGGGTGCGGAACCCTGTCCACGTGCTTGTGGCAGGGTTGTTAGACCCTTTAGATAGGTAGTCTTTAGATATTTTTAAGTAGGTAGTTTCATTAGCTACAAATTTTTTATTGGCAATAGGCCTCCTCCACGGCGTAGGTCCCCTCCACTTTTGGGAAGTTAATTTGCAGTTGCCAACACGTTCTGTCGTGTGTGGCAAGTTAACGTAGACAGTTAGCCCCCATCCAATCCCCTCCTGAGCCACGACGATGGCTACCCCCCGGAACCCCGCCCCCCGACCCGCCTGACCCCCCTCCGGGGTTCCCCGGCGCGCGACCGCGTGCCCCCCTGGACGGTCCCCCTCCCAGCCCCCCTCAGGGGCCCCGCCCGCCCCGTTCAGGGGCCTGGCTCCTCCCCGACCCCCCTCAGGGGTCCCCCCATCCCAGCCCCCCTCAGGGGCCCCGCCCGCCCCGTCCAGGGGCCTGGCTCTGGCCGTCCTCGCCGTCCTCCCGTCCCCCCGACCCTCCCGACCCCCCTCAGGCCCCCCCCCCCCCTCCCAGCCCCCCTCAGGGGCCCCGCCCGCCCCGTCCAGGGGCCTGGCTCTCGCCGTCCCCCCGACCCTCCCGACCCCCCTCAGGGGTCCCCCTCCCGTACCGGCGCGCGCCCCCGAAACCCCGGCTCCCATCAGGAGCCCCGCCCCGACCGTCCCGGTGCCTGGCTCCCGCCAGACACCTCTCCACCCGACGGACCGGCTCTCCTCCTCATCCAGAGGCTGGACGGGGTGAGTTTTCGCCAGGCGAACCCCTTCGCGATCCGACGCCGGCTGGTCAACCTCTGCGGAGAGGTGGCTTCCGCCAAACCCATCCGTACTGGCGGCCTGCTGGTACAGACACTGTCTGACCAGCAGACGGAGCGGGTCATGGGCCTAACGTCCTTCCTGGACGCGGCCTGTGAGGTGTCTGCCCCTGACAGGATGAACTCCTGCCAGGGCTACATCTACTGCCCCGATGTAAACGGCCTTACCGAGGCCGTGCTCCTGCAGGAGCTGGTGACCCAAGGGGTCACAGAGGTCGTGAGGATGAGGTCCCAAAAGCCGGGACCGAATCCCATGATCAAGCTCCGGTTCCGGGGGCTAGACCTGCCTCAGCAGATTTACTGCGGCTACATCAGAGCCGCAGTAACTGAGTGGACCCCGGCGCCCCAGCAGTGCCGATACTGCTGGCGCTTCGGCCACCATCAGCGGAACTGCCACGCCCGTCTCCCCACCTGCGGGAAGTGCGCCTCGTCTCACGAGACAGCTCACTGTGACGGTGGCGACACCGCAGCGATGCGCTGCGTGTCGTGCGGCGGACCCCACGCCGCGTGGTCCCGGGACTGCCCGGCCAGACGGGCAGTGGTCGAACAGACCAAGGCCCGACGGGCGACGCCGATCGCCCCGCCTCCCATCCCAGCGCTGGCTCCCAGCGTGTGGCCGCTGCTGCCAACCCCGACCCGAATCACGCCCTCTCCCCGTCGGTCCCCACGCGGGTCCTCCCCACCGGTGCAGCCGGCTGCTCAGGTAGAGCGCCCCTGCGAGCCCTGCCCCTCCCAAGCCAAGTCTAACACGGACTCTGGCTGTGCCCCAGTGGCACCCACGCCCACCCCCGCCGAACATCTGGCGGAGTCCCCAGCCGGGTCCCAGGACTCAGGTCCCCAGAGCACCAGGGGGTCGTCCACGGAGGAAGACTCCGACGACTCGTCTGCAGGCGAGTCGGACACCTCACTGCTACGAGCCGTCACCCGCCGCGTGACCAGCCACCGCACCCAGCCTCGCCCCTCCCGCTCCCCGCCCTCCCGCCGCTCCCTCTCGCCGCCCTCCCGCCCCTCCCGCTCCCCGGCCTCCCCCCGCCCCCCCCCCTCCCCGCTCCCCAGCCGCTCCATCTCCCCGCCCTCCCGCTCCATCTCCCCGCCCCCCCCCCCCCCCCGCTCCCTCTCCCCGCCCTCCCCCCCCCCCCTCCCCTGCTCTCAGAGGAAAGCAACTCAGGCTTCCAGCCCATCCGCCCCGCCCAGCTCCCTACAGATAGGTCGAGCCGCCCCCGCCCCCGCTCCCGCTCCCGCTCCCAATGCAGGCGTACCCGGGCGACCGCGAGGCAAGGTCTGGAAGTAACTCACGATGAATAACAAACAATCAGAATTCGTCCTCCAATGGAATGTTAGATCATTAATATCCCATTGGGGGCAATTCAAACATTATGTCTTAAATAATAATCCGTTAGTAGCCGCTGTCCAGGAAACCCATTTTATTGACGCCGACTTTAATAATTATACTCTTAAAATACCCGGATATAGCCTTTATACAAATAACGTAAATGCGTCACCGCGCCGAGGCGGCTCGGCTTTGCTTATTTCAAACCAACTTTTGCATCACCAAATCGACCTTCAAACAACCTTAGACGCAGTCGGCGTTAATATTAAAATCGCTCAGCTAGAACTAACTCTTATCTCTATTTATTTTCGTCCGACTGAGGACATAGACATTGATTCTTTGTTCCAGCTTATTACAAATATTAACACCCCATGTCTGATTATGGGCGATTTCAACGCGCATAGTCGGGCGTGGGGCTGCCTTCGGAACTCTCTCCGCGGCCAAATTATGCTGGACCTACTGGACCGGCATAATTTGGTCTTCCTTAACGACCAATCACCCACACACGTACACCACTCAGGAGGCGTGTTGACTTACAGCGCCATTGATCTCGCCTTCGCCACACCACGCATCGCGACTCTTTTTACATTTAATGCACAATCTGACCCTCTTTTTAGCGATCATTACCCAATTCACTTAGAACTCCAAGTCCTTTCAGGACAGACAAATTTTTACTCTCTGCCTAGATGGAACCTTCGCAAAGCCAACTGGTCCTCCTTTCAAAAACACATTGACACTAGTCACCCCGCAGATTCCCAGACCGACATTAACACATTTTTAAACACTATTCTCGCATCAGCACACCAGCACATTCCACACACACGCACGCACACACAACACCACCCGAGGCAGCGTACTGCCCCGTGGTGGAACACAGAATGCCAAAGAGCTGTTGCCCTCCGGAAAAGAGCATTTCGAAAATTTCAATCTTGTATAACTGCAGAAAACGAACACGAAGTACGGAAAACCCGCTCTTTGGCTAAAACAATCATTGACAAAGCAAAAAAAGAATCTTGGCAGGAATTCTCATCTACCTTTAATCGATTTACCTCCCTCTCAAAAATTTGGACATTAATTAAATCGTTTTCAAATAAAAGACCACCGGCATACAAAATCCCACACTTACAAATACACAACACATCTTACACGCTTCCCCTAGAGGTGGCAACACAATTTGCACAACACTACGCTAACATATCATCAACGCAACAATGTACACCAACTTTTAATAACCAACTTAACGATCAATTTCAATCTATTAGCTTTGACTCTAATGACGTAAAAATCTACAACTCTCTTTTTACCAACTCAGAGTTAACGTACGCTATAGGTAAATGTGGTAAAACTTCTGTAGGACCAGATCAAATTGACTACTCCTTCTTTAAAAACTTGACAGAGACTGGTCTCACCAACTTACTAACAGCCTTCAATACCATGTGGTTTGATGGCACTTTCCCTGAATCTTGGCATAATAGTACGCTAATTCCTATAATTAAACCTCGCAAACCCAAATCTTCTCCCGCTAGCTATCGCCCTATTTCTCTAACTAGTTGTGCATGTAAACTATTCGAACGCATGGTTAATGGACGCATCAGGACATACATTGAAACAAATAGTTTACTTTCCCCACACCAAAGTGGTTTTCGACCTGGTCGCTCCACTGCGGACAATTTAGTTGGTCTTATCGACTCTGTCCAGCGCGGCTTTCGAGGGAGAGAGGTCACAGTTGCCCTCTTTCTTGATTTGAGAGCTGCGTTTGACAGAGTCAATAAGACTGCACTTCTAGTAAAGGTCCATAAGGCCGGAATTCGAGGTCGACTCGCTAAATTTATCCAATTTTTTTTAGAAAATAGAACTTTTAATGTAAGGTGCGGCAACACATATTCTCCAAATCAAAATCAGGACCACGGTGTCCCACAGGGATCGGTCCTCTCCCCGACCCTATTTTTAATTATGATTAACGACATTTTCAGTAATATTAACAAGATCGACAAAGGTCTTAAATTTTCAATGTACGCTGATGACCTGGCGGTGTGGTTCTCGCACCCGAGTGTCGATCAAGCCAGCAAAATGTTACAACTAGTACTCATTGATATAAAGGTATGGTGCGACCAATGGGGTCTGGAAATTTCTCCAAGTAAATCTGCATCTCTAATTTTTTCAAAGAAACCTGCATATGTGGAACCCTACATTCCATTAAAATATAACAATCAAATTATCCCTTTCGTCAAATCATTCAAGTATCTGGGAATAACGCTAGACACACGTCTCTCGTTCATCCCACACTTCAATGATTTAGTGCAGAGATGTACGAGACGAATTAATATTATGAAGTCATTGGCTGGTCGAGAGTGGGGCGCAGATCGTGCCACTCTTCTCCAACTATATACTTCCCTGATACGCCCAGTACTGGACTATAACGCATTCTTATTTGATGACATATGTTCCAAACAAATTAAAAAATTGCAAACTGTCCAAAACGCTGCCTTGCGGATCGTGACTGGAGCCTGCCGCACCACCAACACCACAAACTTACACATCGACACAAACATTCCCACACTCTGCCGCCGACGCAAATACACACTACTTAGATTCTACACCAGAGCAAGTTCACACCCCACACGCCCAACATTCCACATCTTAAATCACCCCGCACCCACAAGACGACAAACACTACTACAAAAACGACACCCACTCATCAGTCACAGAATCAGACAAACACTCGCACTATTCAACATTCCACACATCAACACAATGCCAACGCCACCACTCACATCTCACTGGCTCGACACAACACCAGACACACACCGCCTCTTCACACACAACAAAAACACAGTCACGGCGGCAGAGACACACACACTCTTCAACGAACACAAAGCACAACACAACACATACACATACATATACACAGACGGCTCTCGAAGCGACGGCCGAACCGGTGGTGCATTCTACACAAACACAGTTAGCAATAACTTTAGACTTCCCGACATAAATAGCGTATACACAGCGGAATTGTCATCCATTTTATTAGCATTAATATATGTCAGAAAAGGAAAAACTTAAGGAAGTAGTCATTTGCACAGACTCGTCCGCCTCGCTCACGGCCATTTCCTCGATTAGTGACTGTAGAAACCCGATAGTATTTAAAATCAGACAGCTAATCAAGTATTTAAACAGTAAAAACAATAGTATTAAATTCCTCTGGATCCCAGGACACGCAGGTATCCCGGGAAACGAGGAAGCCGACAGACTTGCGAAATTGAGCCTAGAATTACCTTCAGTAAACCAACTTCCAAGCCCAGTATCAGACGTGTTAAATTATATTAATTCTCAACTTAGCATACTGCGCCAGAGCGAGTAGGACGCCGCTCCACATTTTCATCTTTATCCAATCAAGCCAAAAGTCCAAAATTTTATATCTAGTCACCAGAATTGTAGAGAGAAGGAGGTAATATTGGCGCGCCTCCGTCTCGGTCATACAAAAATTACTCATTATTTTATTATGGAGAATCTCCCGCCACCAAATTGCCAACATTGCCCAGGTTATCCGCGCTACACAATCAAGCACTTACTTCTTACTTGCCCAGTACACAACGATAAACGACAGAACATTATTAATTACACACAACAAAATAGCATCACATTAAATCTTCAAACACTGTTAGGTGATAGTTATCCTGAATTGATAGGTCTTCTCTTAGATTATCTCTACCAAACACGTTTAGCTAATCAAATATAACAGGGGTTTTTTGGCCTTGCGCATTTTTGGCCCACCGCGCAGGTTTTTTCCCCTTTGCCTTAGACGCTGGGTTTTTTATTATTCAGGACTTTTCGCCCAGCTAAATACACCCCACAACCAGGTCTCGCCGAGGCGCCGGAGCCAGGGAGACTGGCAACAGTCTCCCGTTGTTGCAATGACGGCACCGCCACGGCTCCATCAACACTGACAATGTACAGGTGTATTGTAATAAAAATATGTATGCATGTGTGTCTCGTGTTTGACTTATTTTTTACCTTGAACGAAATACTTAACGTAATGCTAGATATTATATTTGACCTTGAACGAAATACTTAACGTAATGTTAGATATTATATTTACTTTGAACAAATAATTTTTCCGGGTACATATAAACCGGTTAAAGTAATTAATTAACGTAAAATAGCTACCCTTCTCCCTAGCTTGCCCGGGTCCACATAAACCGGATAACGTAACTCTTTGCCTGGCAAATTGCCAGAAGTAATTCCCCAAACCCGGGATATGGCTATAGGCCGGTCCGGGTAATAAAAAAAAAACGCGGCGACCGCCACACCTCTCCCAGTGGTGAACGAACTCCTGCAATACGCCCGGCAAAGGCGTCAATCGACATCCCGCATGAGTATTGCGACACCTCGACACCCCATGCAGCGGTGACGAACACACAATGCCATGGTGGTCGGAATTGACACACCACGCAGGTGTCTGACATGGGTGTGTAGATAGCGAAACATCAAGAATGACACCCCATGCATGAGTAAATTTCCAAATTAACCCCTGTGGCAGGAGTTGACACCCGGGTCGTGTGTAGCGATTTTGTGAGTGCAGCTCACCCCGTTCCCGGGCCTGACCTCTGACACAGGGGCAGCGCCACAGAGAGGTCAACCCCCGTATGACCTGACACAGGCGCGGTGCCACAGACAGGTCACCCCGCTCCCGGGCCTGACTTCTGACACAGGGGGCGGCGCCAGGCGTCTCTGTTTGGCAGCCTCTATTCAAGTAGCCTGCAATTGACTGCAGCGGGAGACGTTTGGAGGCGTTTTTAGCCCGCCCTCGATTATAACCAGACGTAAAAAGCCGCAGCTGAAATCTGTCATGCGCATAAATAATAATAAATGTTTTGTTACGATTAGCTCAGTGTCAGAATGGCCGAGTGGTCTAAGGCGCCAGACTCAAGGTTCGCCTTCCCGTTGGGAGAGAGCGGGAGAGAATTCTGGTCCTCGCATGAGGGCGTGGGTTCGAACCCCACTTCTGACAGAAGTTTCATGTTATCTACATGATGCTAAATCCGATCAAAATCTTATTCAAGGAACATAATTACCTTTTATCGCAAAATTGACGTTAGCACTTAAAATCCACAGACGAGGCCAAAATATGATGTAAATTCATTGCATTTTGCATATAAAAATTCCTTCGGGGAAATATTTCAAGTTAAACTTGATAAACGTTCCACACTTTTAACGACTGGTACTTGCAAGTACTTTTCGGTTTCCAACCAACTCCGGGATTTTCCCGTATTGCTATTTTACGCAATGGTGTGGAAAATATATTTTGCGTTCTGCTTGTTGTGATTATATGCCCGCCCATCCTTTACAATGAACAACCATTGAATAAAAAGGTAACCAAATTAGCAGTTAACTTTTGCACCCAACAGCGGCCTAGTTAGTGGTGTCGACCCTCAATTTTTTGCAAATTGCTTCATTTATTTTCAATATTAGGAGGTTTGTATAGTTTTGTCTCTGGCTGTATATGGCTGTTCTTCAGGCCTCTGGCGGAAGCAAGCAATGGTACTGCACACTCCAACGACATGCTGTTGTTACCCTTCATCATGGTGATGTTGTGGAGGATGCAGCATGTCCTAAAATATAAAAATTGATTTGATTCAACATTTAAATATATGTGGAATTTATGTCAAATCAATAAAAGGGAAACATGCATATATATGATCATTAAAACATTGCTACCGATCAATAATATTTGAGTATAAATGAGTGCAGCCACTGGGGCTACTTTGTATTTGCACAATTTTCCATGTGCACTTGAATCGTTAAGAATCGTTAAATCATTTGATTCAATCAGCCTTCATTCCATGCGGGTTTTGATGTAATCACGATTCATGAATCAACAGATGTTCCTATTGTGTGAAGGAAAAAAAAAATATTCAAGGAATTTTGACTGAACGATTCCAATCGATTTAATCAGTGTCAAATCAATAACCAGTCTGAACTGACCTCAGCTTTTCAGGCAGGTGCTAAAATTTAAATCTCCGTCGTAACTCGTAAGCTTGCTCGTAAGTAATGCGGGAGCGAACATTCTTATTCAAGAGCGTGACCTATCTTCACACCAAACACCTTGGAAGCAGCCTTGGAAGCAGCTAAGAACGGCAGAAAAAGAAGAAGAAAAGAAAACGGCAGTTTGGCGAAATAGAGCCAAGGTCGGTTGACGTTAAAGGGACTGTCCCCCCTTTGTGAAAGTTGTCGAATCACACTTAATTGTATGTCTATATGTCAGGCGAGGGCAGCTGAACTTGTTAGTAAACTTTTGGCCGAAAAAAAAATTATCTTGGAAGATATTCAATTTTCAGTTTTAAGTGGAAAGTTGGGTTGGTGACGTCATATGATTTTTTTAATAACAGGGAAATCTTTTTTACTGCCAAATATATGAGACCATTTTTTGTCGACATTATTGCGCAGAAAAAGCGAACCACCCGGTGAACCACTATTAGCTTAGATTGCGAACCACCCGGGGATCAAGAAATGAAAGACGAAAATATTCCAAGGCTGACCTTAAAACAAGTCGACTATCATTACCAGTTGGGTAAAGAGACGACGCTGTCGGTTTATAGGCCCTATTCTAATACGCATGGGCCTTATTTTTGTTACAGATGTCAACATCAAAATCGAATATCTTTTTGATCAGATCATTGTGGTTATTTTAACTGCTACCACACTTAATTGCAATGCCTAGCCATAGAAAATGGCTATCTCAATTCAAATATAATGTTAAGGTGGGATAGTCCCTTTAACAGCAAATCTTGTCTATAATCCTATGACGTCACCGTCCATCTGGTATAAACCCGGTCATCTGGTATAAACCTCCAAAACCGTTCGCTAAATCTGCTCTAGAGCCGTTAAGGTAGAGTTTTGGGATAAACGAACCGTGGATCATATTATTTCTATATGCAAGCTACAATTATGCTATCTCAGTTCAAAACCCCATGCTAAGGTGGACTATTCCCTTTAACCGAAACCTTCCAAGAGAGAGCTATTTGCTGCCACTGTTCCACAGCCCGCTGGCTCTAAGCTCAAATGTCGCAGTCCAGACAATGAGGCCGATTCGCAGTAAACCGAGGCGCCCATGTGTAATATCCACGTGGAATGAAGTCTCCCGATCCTTCCGCGTACGTGCAACGAGTTCGTATGTTACTCATGGGGCCGTATTTAAAGACCAGTTACATCCACTGCGTGTGTGATCGAACCAGTCACAGCGCAAACAAACAGTTGAAACCGCCTGAAGACAACCGCGGCCGATTGTTGTGTGGAACACGACTATTGCGTGCATCCACCATCGAAGTTAAAAACATAGGGGGGCGCAAAAAAATAGGCATTCGAATGACATTGATCCTTTCCGGTAGTAGTCGGACCTCTCGGCGAAGTTCGACTATTTAGTCCTCCCCGACCCTCCTAACTTGAACTGATTTGGGGCCGGATTCTCATCTTGACTTACGAAGGATTTGTTTCGTAAGTTGTTGATTTGGGATTACCTTTACTATCTCACTGCTCACGAAAATTCTTAACTCTCTCACAACAACTTACGAATTTTGGTATTCCCATCTCCTTGGTAGATTTCATAGGGGACTAAAAGCCAATAGCTGCAAGTTTGTTCCTATATGGGAAGAGTAAGTTTCGGTCGCTAGTCAACTTAAGACTTCCGGCCACTTACACAAGAGATGGTCATACCGATTTAATACAATTCTTACAAAAAAAACGTAATAATCTTCGTGAAAACTTCATATATGGGAATCCCGCCCCTGACAACTGCTGAAATCGCGCCTCCAAGCAAAATGCCTCTTCGATCGGTTTCGCATGACAGCGTAACTTGTCACACTTAGCGTTCGGGGAAAATTAGCTGGAACTGAGACAGACGCTGCCACATAATTAATGTCACTCAACACTGAGGCTTCGTCAGTGCAATGCCTGTAGGTGACAAAACATATTAAATGTTTACGGGTGAGAAATAATCTGACACGGACTTACCTAGCCCGCGCACTGCAGGGGGTTTGCACCGAACACGAACTGCAGGGGGATTGATTTCCGCCCCCCCCGTGAGATCTCAAAAACTTCGCTACGTAGCGACAAGCAGAGAATAGCATTTGATAGCTTGATACAAGTTGTATCGAAAGTATTCAGTATTTTTTTAGGTCAGGTCAAAATTTAGGTCACCAGAGGTCATCAAAGGCCAAATGTTCCATTTTTCCCGTTTTAGGATTTCGCTCCAGAAATTCCCATACATCTCGGAAACTATGCTAGTTAGAAACAAACTGAAAAAAGCAATCGCCAGCCAGTGAAATTTTCAATCGACTCGGCGTCCTCAAATTTGATTGCAGGTCCATATTTGAGGCTCCAGAGGTCAAAAAAAGAAAAACTGCTGTTTTTTGCAATATTGTGTTTGGCTAATAACTTTTTACTTAATAAAAATAACGGAAAACATTTCCGATATTGTGTTTATCTCGTTAAGGCGCTTTGAATGATATACATGGTGATTGGTGGAAGGTGACCAAGAAAGGCATGTTGCATATGGGAAGACGTGTCGCAACGAGACAAACACATTGCTGTCTGTTTTACCTCTCTATCTTTATTATGTCGGGAGTTATTGACAAAAAAGTGATGGTGACCTCGGATGACCTCAAATGATCCCATAGGAGTCACTGAACAAAACTTACACATGGATCATCAAGCATATCCTATAATGACATGATACAGAAGTAATTGGACTAATATCATGCATATCCTTGAAATAGGAAGCATTTGTATATTTCCCCATTGACTTATTATGGGGAAGTTACGAAATTGACCAGACCTTAGGTCACCGATATCAAAATTCCGAGATAAACGAATTGTAAGTACTTATGCCCTCATGACATCCCGTAAGTTTCATACTGATCGGTGAGAACCTCTGGATTTGGCACAACTGCAAACATTTTTGGATGTGTGGTCACTTGATTTGTGAACCTCTGGATTTGTGGTCACTTGTGGTCTGGCAACCTGACCTGAGATGTCCCGAGGCTATTTTTTTCTTCAAAGTGTGCGAAATGGATGTCCTAACAGGTGTGTCAAAACCCGGCGGCGCTGCGCGCCGCTGTTTTTTTTAGCTATCTGCGAAAAACCTGTCTGGAGGGGGGCGGAAATCACCCCCCTGCAGTGCGCGGGCTAGGGATGAAGGCGACGCGCACAGGATCCTTGGAACAACGTCCGAGACACCGACATGTTAATTCCGTTTTTTCACAATTTTTTATCTTGGCGTCGGCAGTCGTTGACTGCACTTAGCAGTGTCTCCAAATTATCTCCGAAGAGCCACCTTGATATTCTTTTAAGCATTTCTTCTCATCCTCGTTAAGTTGGCTAATTATCCCCGATGCGAGAGCCAAGCCCGAGCAGTTTCCGGTTGCCTGCACTTCATCCCCTACTGAAAGCACGTTGGCGTTCACACTCCGTTCAAAGGCAGCGATGTTTTACCCAGCACACTGCCCAACGGTATCCGAGCTCCTCTCCAGTCTCCACCATCACCACAATAAATCCCGAAATACACCGCGGTCACCAGTGCCAGGTCACCACAGACAGGTCACCACGCCCCGGGCCTGACCTCTGACACAGGGGCGGTGCCAGGCGTCTCTGTCTGGCAGCCTCTATTCAAGTAGCATGCAATTGACTTATTATTGATTATAACCAGACGTGAAAAGCCGCAGCTAAAAACTGTCATTTTGCACCCAAGAGGTTGAGAACCAAGTCGAAGCTTTCTTGGCTGGCGACGGGATAAAGGACGTCAATGATCTCTGCGAAAAGCTGCTCAAGGAACAGTTTCCCGCTGGCTTCAGGTATTTTGGAATGTTTATGCATAAATAAATGCATGTATGTCACTGTGCATGTATGGCAGAAATAATAATAAATGTTTTGTAACGGCTTTTCTTGTGTCAGAATGGCCGAGTGGTCTAAGGCGCCAGACTCAAGGTTCGCTTTCCCGGTGGTGGCGGGAGAGAATTCTGGTCCTTGCATGAGGGCGTGGGTTCGAACCCCACTTCTGACAGAAGTTTTATGATATCTCTATGATCCTAAATCCGATCAAAACCTTATGAAATGGAAATCATGACCTTTGCACACAAATATGACGTTAACACTTGAAATGGACAGACAAGGCCAGAGATGATGTAAATTCATCGCATTAGGCATTAAAAAATCCTTTCGAGAGATATTTCAAGTTAAACTTGATAGCGTTCCACACTTCTAACCGCCGGTACTTGCAAGTACATTTCGGTTTCCATCAAACTCTGGGCTTTTTCCGTATTGCATTTTTGCGCAATGGTGTGGAAAATATATTTTGGGTTCTGCTTGTTGTGATTATATGCCCGCCCATCCTTTACAAGTAACAACAATTGAATACAAATGTAACCAAATTAGCAGTTAACTTGAAACTTTTGCACCCAACGGCGGCCTAGTTAGTGATTGCGACCCTCAATTTGTGAAAATTGCTTCGTTTATTTTCAACATTATTGTGTATTTGTAGAAACACCAACGGGTTCTGCGCCCACTGACAATTGAAGTTGAAAGTTAAAACCATCACATTCACGAACATTTACAGACATACAACACATCCCTATACATATGCATCCCCTATACTATCTCCCCATAACATATACAGCCACACGTTTCTTGAACTCTGGTGCACTGCTCTCCCATACATCCACATCGCGATTCGCGTCCAGAAAGGCATTACAGGCGCTGGGAGCGCGACTAAAGACGCACGTCTGAACAGTGTTTACCCGCGCAAACGAACTTGCGAACAAACGTTGATTTGTCAGCTGACGGGCAGGCACTGCTAGAGGAACTTGTCGATAAGGAATGATTAACATATCCTGTGGCGATGAAAGTTTCTGATGAACATTATGTCGTGGTGTTCGAATCGAGCTCTCATGGTGCTAACTTTAAAATGTACAGCCAAATCTCGGTACGAAAAAGACACTCCTGTCACACGGCAGCGAGCACACAGCCAAACCAGAAACTTTTCTTGCACACGCTCTATTTCGTCATTTCGTCATTTATTTAGGAAACCATCCACAACGTGGCTATTACGGCTCCTGTACAGTACATGTGGTAAGGACATTTGTTTTACACGACACAATACAGTTTGCATGGGCACTATTTGGAGGCACTCGCTCACGTCACTCATTCAGTTATTGCCAATGCGGCTACAAATTCGCACCTGGACGGAGCAGCTTTCACGACTGATGGCAGCGCATTCCACGTGCCGACTGCTCGGTACGAGAAACCCTTCTGGGTCTGAGCCATTCTACATTTCGGAAGATGAAGGTCTCCGGCGTCGGCAGCCCTTGTGCTCCTGGCCGATACGTCAGCCCGCTTGGCGAACATGTTTCGCAGCGCCTTAGGGCACTGTCGACTGGTCAGGGCTTTGTGGACGTTGGTACAGTCGTGTCGGACGACCAGTACCTCTACTCTCTCCCACCCGAGAGACGTGAGAGCTGGCGAGATGTGTTCTCTACGTCGCACGCCGGTAACGAGCCGAGCGGCAAAGTTCAGGGACTTCTGAACGCGATGCAGACGGCACTGGGCAGTCTATCCTTTGGACATGTGACTGCGCTGCTCCACCACACGCTCCTCTATTAGGAGTTGTGTATAGTTTTGTCTCGGGCTGTATATAACACTATGTTTTAGCTTATCATGATAAAGAATAATCCCCCCCCCTCACCTCAAAAAAATAATTGGTAAAACTGGCAAATGAAATCGACTAAATCAACTAATATTCAGAAGGCATTGGAACACGCTGAGGACCGAGGTTGACTATACAGCATGCTAAAATACATTATTTCCAAAACCAATTCCGCAAACATGGTTTTGTGGGCCAATTTACTGGAAGCATACATAACTGGATTGGACACGATTTTTTGTTCTGCTCGTCATCAGGGTACAACTTGTGGTGGATGACGGATGTGTAATAAATTTCCACACGCGCAACAAAATGAAGTTATTTTTGGAAATGCTGCTAAAATTGCATTCAATCAGTTGCTTCTCCTGACTTCTCCGACGTTATATGTTGGAACATATTTAATCATTGACCCTGTATCATTTTATAAACCAAGTTTTTCTGCACGTCTGATGCTTGTGTTCATAAATTACATTAAATACTGGAAGGCACTGTGCAGTTTTGAACTGCCGCTCAGGTTACAAACCGACCCGACAAAACAACATATTAAGAGTCGTTCAAATACTGTGAAGCGAAGCATATTTCGCTTTCCAGGAAATGAAGACGCTAGAAGAAAAAAATGGCGGCCGCGATTGGGCAGAATATTTAGTGTTTATATGGGGTAAACTGGGGCATCTGTGAGCTACACTTTCTGCCTGACGATTTCCACGTAGGTACCAACAATCGCGGCAAGGAACGGAAACGGTGCTTGCTGAATAATGATGCCGTCTCATCTGTTCTCAAGATTTACCCTCAAACTGGTGAGCCCACTCCTCGTCCTACACTGTTAGCAACCCCGTCGGCACGGCGGCTACGACAGGAACAAGAGGTTGAGAACCAAGTCGAAGCTTTCTTGGCTGGCGACGGGATAAAGGACGTCAATGATCTCTGCGAAAAGCTGCTCAAGGAACAGTTTCCCGCTGGCTTCAGGTATTTTGGAATGTTTATGCATAAATAAATGCATGTATGTCACTGTTTTATGCCGTGACATCATATTTACTAATGCATTTATCTTGTACCATTCATTCATTTTCAATCATTGTTGTATTAGCCACATTGATGTGGTTGCTGTCGCCTGTCGTACGTCAAACAATTAATAAACAAATAAATAAATACATTGTTGAAGATTCGATAAGCACCTGTAAAAGAAAACTTGAATTTTGACACTTCCCTTATCTAGAACTGTTGTTTTTAATATCTGTATTCCTGAATTCATGAGACGATATATTCTATATTTCAGGGTGATCCAGATGAATCACAAAGGCGTCAAGCTTCTCAGCGTAAGAATCGAGGAGCTCCGTTAACCAGCCGGGGTGCCATTCATCATCCACAACCTTACTATCTAGGCGACCTCAGCTTTAAAATGCACTGTGAAGGGATCGAGATCCCTGACTTGAAGACCACAGACATTTGTTGTACATCTGGGAAGTTTTCTTTCGTAGCAGAAGTGGTTACCGTGCTTGCGCGACTGAAGAGCTTGTCCGCCAGCACTCCGGCTCGCCCGGAGGCTGCTGCTACGGTTATAGGGTCTTGCTGCTACGCTCCTCGATGCCATCACTGAATCCAGCGACGACATCTGCGCTGAAGTCACGTTCTGCGCAGAACAGTTGCGACTGGTCGTGAAGTTGCCTAAAAACCGATGGTACTTACAAGTACTCCGGGGAAAGGTGGTAGTTTGGGATCGGACCAGTCCCAAATTATACAGCATGCTGCAACAGTCACCCATGCTCTGCCTTCCGCACTCGAAGACCCTCCGTTGGTTCACTTCCGCGCTCCAAGTGAGCTCCGGACTCGATAGTGCGACGATGACCTACCTCGGCATGCGGATAGAGAAACTGAAGCCATGCGAGCGTTTCGTGAATCTCGCGACGGACGAAGTGTACTGGCCCAGATGGTGGAACTAGCCGGTGGAAGGCGTTTGGGGAGAGAGATGGTGCTGTTGCTAAGACACTCTTCTGTGAACACATCAACGCTGTGGCCGGGAGATACCAAGATATGGTCTGCCTGCAGCCAGTGCCTCACGTCAAAGCGTCAGACATCAGTGAGACATTCCACAAGGTGCTGGAGGGCCTCACCGACCTGGGATTTAAGGTCGTGTCCGTGACAACGGACCCATGTTCTAAACCCGTACTTGGAACAGGAACAAACCAGGCCTGGCACAAGTCGCTTGGTGCAGGCTGCCGCCACCTAGAGCATGTTCTAAACCCATACTCGGAACAGAAAGAGCATATATTCACTATGTGTGACACGGTTCTCATATTCAAGAATGTGTACTACGGTCTGATGAGGAATAGGACTCTCAGACTGCCGCCGTTCCCGGGCTGGGAGGACCAGGAGAAGCAGGAGAGTCTGATGAGGAGAAGGACTCTCAGTCTGCCGCCGTTCCCGGGCTGGGAGGACCAGGAGGACTAGGAGGAGCAGGAGAGTCTGATGAGGAGCCGAACTCTCAGTCTGCTGCCGTTCCCAGGCTGGGAGGACAGCGCGTGCTCCCGGTCAACTTCGACCACCTCGGCATGATCCACAACATGGAGCTCGGTCATCCGGGTAAGCTCGCCTATCAACTGGCAGATAGGGTCCTGAATCCATCAGTACTGGAGCGAGTTAACGTCAAGCTAGCAGCGGCGGCCACGGATGAAACTACATGCGCGGCACTTCAGTACTTTGCAGAACACCGGCCTGACTGATTTTGGACATCTCCGACTCCGCGACTCTGACTCCGACTGCGAATCCGCAGCCCTAGATTTGAGCACACATTTGAGATTTACGATGTTGTCCTTTTGCTCGACTGCCGCTTACTTTGTGTTGATGCTTACGTGTTCGCAGTTAGATATGTTAAACACTACCGTCGCACTCGACGTCAAAACTGGTGCACTTGAGGCCGCCGATACTGTGGCACTGACACTGGTGCCTACCTATCTTGCTGGTGCCGGCGCCGGCCCTGTTTAACGCAATATTGAAGGGCACTCCGCGCATTACGCTGTTTCAAATCGCCTTCTAGACTGACTCATCTGCCTCGGCATAATTTTCCAGACTACTGACGGACTTGTGGCCGGTCAGTTGGGCCACATACTCTCGTGGACACC